>JAOEHY010005011.1:0-10409 GCA_025447955.1 Psilopsiagon aurifrons
CCCAGAGAAGCTGTGGCTGCCCCATCCCTGGCAGTGCTCAAGGCCAGGTTGGATGGGGCTTGGAGCAACCTGCTCCATGGAAGGTGTCCTTGCCCATGGCAGGGGCTGGAATTGGATGATCTTAGGGTCCCTCCAAGCCAAACCCTGTGGTTATATGTACAATCATTAAATAATTCATTAAACACTTATTAAGTATTATTAAGGTTATACAAGCTTTCTTTCTCTTGGACTGCACTGGGCTCCACCTCCGAACCCTTTGCTCTGTTCCAATGACATTAAAAGCAATTATCCCTTTCCTGTCTTTTTAAATCCTGGTGCCATCTACGGCCATAATTAATACATGCAACTCCTTCACATCCAGGCCATTCCCACAGTGCACCAGCGAGGCAGGAATTCTAATTCTGTCAAGAGCTTTGTGAGTGCTCATTTCCCCGGGGCCGTGCAGCCTTGCGACTTCTTCCATTTGGTTTTGCAATCAGGAGAAACTTAATTAAAAGAGAAAAAAAATAGGAGAAGAAGATGAAACAAACAACAAAAATCATGTGGGAACTTTCAAATCCTCTCTTGCCAGATCGGTTTTGTGAGGGAAAGATGAATTAGCCCTGGATGGAGCCATGCCCCTTCCACATCTGTAAGACATCCGTGACAGCAGCTGCTATATTGCAGCACACCTTTGATCCCTGTTGCCTCGCAGGCCCCTTCCCCTGCTATTTCATGAGGGTGTGTTTTGCCCAGCACCACTCTCCAGCCACCTTTTGCTACAGCAAAGCAGTGCAGTGATTCCTGGGGAAGGGAAGGCCTGCAGGAGGGAAGGACTTAACCCTGTGTGGATGGAAACCTGCAGGCAAAGGTTTGGCTCTGCACTGTGTGCACTGAGCCCCCAGATTGGTGAGGAGTTCGAGGGCTGATGTCTGGCTGGCTTGGTGGCTGGGAGCAGATAATGAGGGTGGTGATAGGCAGCAGTGCAGAGCTGGTGGAGTTGAGAGCCTGTTCCCAGTTCTTTCTTGCCCTGTGGCACCTCCTGGCAGCATTTGATGTTTTTTGCCAGATCCAGGGGAGCAGAGTTCAGACCCTTCTCTTACAATCACAGAATGGTTTGGGTTGGAAGGGACCTCAAAGCTCCTCCAGCCCCAACCCCTGCCATCGCAGGGACACCTTCCATAGAGCAGGGTGCTCCATCCCCTGTGTCCAACCTGGCCTTGAGCACTGCCAGGGATGGGGCAGCCACAGCTTCTCTGGGCACCCTGTGCCAGCGCCTCAGCACCCTCCCAGGGAAGAGCTTCTGCCCAAGAGCTCATCTCAGCCTCCCTTGTTTCAGTTTGAACCCATCACCCCTTGTCCTATCACTACAGTCCCTGACAAAGAGTCCCTCTCCAGGTTTCCTGCAGCCCCTTCAGGCACTGGAGCTGCTCTAAGGAGGTCCCCTTAAGGAGCCTTCTCCTGTCCAAACTGCCCCAGCCCAGCTCCCTCAGCCTGGCTCCAGAGCAGAGCTGCTCCACCCCTGATCATCCTCATGGCTCTCCTCTGGACCTGCCCAAACAGTTCCATGTCCTCCTTGGGTACCTCTTGTCCTTCCAGCCTGTATAAACCCAGGAATGCTGCTCATTCAGAGGACAAGCAGCACCTTGAGCTGCAGATTGCCCTTGGTAGAGCTCTCTTGGGTAATGAAGCAGCTCTGCAACATGCCCCATCCCAAATCTCCTCTCTAGAGTTCTTCTCCCACTTCACTTTCAGGAGTCCAGCTCCAGCCAGATAAAGGAAAGAGATGGGAGCAGTTCAGGGAGATGGGTTTGGTACCCAGGCACCGGGACACTTCTTAACCTGGGCTCACATGGAATCATAGAACAGTCAGGGTTGGAAAGGACCTTAAGCTCATCCAGTTCCAACCCCCTACCATAGGCAGGGACACCTCCCACTAAACCATATCACCCAAGGCTATGTCCAACCTGGCCTTGAACACTGCCAGCGATGGAGCATTCCCAACTTCCCTGGGCAACCCATTCCAGTGCCTCACCACACTTACATCCCACTGGACACAACCCCAAGTAACTGGATTCAAAGCAGAGGGCTATGAGGCTTTTGAGTGATCCCTGCCCTCTCCCCTGGGGAAGGTTTCCTGGCGTTTTGGTCTCTCCTGGGGTGGGCATGGATGGGCAGGATATTCCAGTGGAGCATGGCGGAACAAGGAATTGGGTTTTCTTGCCCCTGAAGAAAAGGATGTGGTGAGTGAGCCCTGTCCTCCCTTCTGAACACATACGTGGCAGCAGAAGTGCCTTTCCTGGACAAGGGAAAAGGAGGAAAACAGGGAGGCAGAGAGGATTCCTTGTTGCACCAGAGGGAGCCCTTCCATTGCAGATGAGGCAGGAACCAGGCTCAGGCTGGAGTTGGAGGCTAAACCTCAGTGTCTGCCGCGCTGGTCTCACCTTCCAGCTCTTCCCAGCCTGTGTGAACTGAGACAGAGACCTCCCAGCCCCATCCAGGGCTGTCACTATTAACTGTCCCTTTGACAGAAGCTGGACAGATCCGCCTGGCACCAAGCTCCTGAGGACGAGGAGCCTCTGAGATAATGTTATCCCCACCCCCAGCTTATATCCTGGCTGGAAAAATCCCTCTGCTTCAGTCTGTTCAAGCATCTTCTCTCCATTCCCCCCCTCAAGGTGGTTTCCACCTCACCAGGACACTCCTAGTTTGCTTGCCAGGCTGAACGGAGCACTGGAAAAAGGCTTGGAGGCTGATTGGAGAGAAGACCCCTTCCAGTTAATCCTGGAAAATACCTCCCAAGGTGAAACGTGGAGCCAGGAGGGCCCTGATGCACAATTTCCCATCCCCTGTTGAGATCTGGATGTGCAGCCATCCTTGAAGATGCCACATCAGGGCAAAGAACAGCTCATGGGTGCTGGACAGGCATTTGAGTGTGACCCTGTTGAATGCAGACCTCTTTGTCCTTTCAGAGCCTCTCCAGGGATTCCCTTTCTGGGCCTCACTGTGCAGACATCCAGATACTTGTAAATGCAGATGAGACTGGTTTGCCTCCAAGATGCTAACTGAAGACAGATCCAAATGAGAAAGGAGAGAAGATGCCCGTGTTCTACTTTGGGACCTGGACAAAGAGGGATGGAGTCAACTTTCCCACATGCTCAAGCAGTGGGAACCATTTAATGGCCTTTTCTAAAAGTTCTTAAAGAGAATCCTTGGGAGGGGAGGATGGGGGGTACCTGACCTGTCCCCCTTGTCTGCACTACAGTGTGACATCTTTACTCAGTGTATGTTTAAAACATGCCAAGCCCTCCAAACAAGTTTGTTATAGCACATGAGGACCCATCTCTTACATCAGAGGAATCCGTTTTTTTCATGGGTAATATCTTCACCTTGAGACCATCCCAAGGTCTCCTCTCCAAACATTCCTCATCTTGTGCCTGAAAGCATCATCTGCCCTTGTTCTAATGCCCTTCTCCTCCTCCCTGGCCCAGTGTCCTTTCCCAGCCTCTCCAAGTGTCCCAGGTTTTCTCTTCCAAACCCTACTCCTCACCTACCTCATCCCTCCTCAGACCCACCTGCCTTCCATTGACCTGTTCATCCTTAGCACTGGGAATGCAAATGGTCTTTCCTGACCTCAGGAACCACATTAGTCAGGGGAACCCTGCTTGGGGAAGCCCTGCTGGCTGTGATGGCCATGATTTGGAGCATTCTCCTTGTGGGAGAGCAGGAGTGAATGGGAGATCTATAACTTGTCCATCCTGAATACTTTTAAACTAGGAAAGCAGGAGTATCTATGAATGGGGTAAACCTGGCTTCAAGGTTTGCTCCAGCTGGAATTTCCTGGGGAAGCTGCTGCAAGCACTTCTTTTCCCTGATGTGTGAGATGGTTTACCTTTAGTGAATGCCATTTTCAGCAGTGGTAGAGCCAATTTTATTGGAACTTGCCTAGAAAAATGCTGCTTTGGGTAAACATGATGGGAGACCGGTCAGACCGGAGGGCTGGAGAAGGACAGGTTCATCAGCTCTTGAAACAGAGCCTCGTAAAGAGATGGGACAACTCACTTCATTTAGATGGTAGTACAATGCTTACAGATCAATTACAGGTTATCTAATCTGATATTTCACTGTCTTCCCACTGCCCACGTACTTTCTGGTGGTATCATCTTCACTCCAGGTGTTGCTGAACATCATCATATCTTGAATCCTGCACAATGCTTCATTCCACATGGTTTTCACAGTGTCATTGATGCTTGGATGCCATGACACAAATCCTTCCCCACCAAGCCTGGTTAGGGGGGACCTGTGCCTGCTGTGGAGGCTCCATCCTTTCTCTTCCCATCCCAATATGTCAATGAGGGTGTTTGTACAACCATGGTCTCAAGCCAGTCTATTATAATACAAGGAGGCAGAAAGGTGGAGTATTCAGGGGTTGTTGCTGGCTCCGACAACAGAAAAATGTTACCCATGTGGAATCTTGCATTGACAGATGTGTGTGCTTTCTGCTCATAACCAGTTTGGTGTCCCCATAAGACAAGCCACTTTATTCTTTACTTGGAGTCCTAAAGGCAGACACAGAATCACAGAATCATAGATTGGTTTGGAAGGGACCTTAAAGCTCCTCCAGCCCCAACCCCTGCCATGGGCAGGGACACCTTCCATAGAGCAGGGTGCTCCAAGCCCCTGTGTCCAACCTGGCCTTGAGCACTGCCAGGGATGGGGCAGCCACAGCTTCTCTGGGACCCTGTGCCAGCGCCTCAGCACCCTCACAGGAAAGAGCTTCTGCCTTATATCCAACCTAAATCTCCTGTGTTTCAGTTTAAACCCACATCCCTTGTCCTGTTGCTACAGCCCCTAATGAAGGGTCCCACTCTGCATCCTGTTCAGTTCCTGAAAGCTGCTCTGAGGTCTCCACGCAGCCTTCTCTTCTCCAGGCTGAGAAGCCCCAGTGTTCTCAGCCTGTTTTCGTACAGGAGGTGCTCCAGCCCCTGGTCATCCTCGTGGCCTCCTCTGGATTTGCTCCAACAGCTCCATTATGTTGGGACACCAGAACTGCACACAGTACTCCAAGTGGGGTCATTGGGCAATGTTCCACCTCAGGTCTACTCTGGATCCTAGAGGAACCAGGCGAATTTATGTGATCTTTCCCCATCCTGCCCCTGTTCATTCGGAGTCACTCACCTTGTGGGATGTCACTCATCTAATGGGATGCTGGAGTTGTGTGGCTTTGACCTCATCAGTGAATTCCATCAAGGCCCCTGGCTAAACGCTGCCTTCAAAGAACAAAGAAATGCCCAATTTGCCACATCAATAGAGGGACAGAGTCTTCCCCTCTGTGAGGAGCTCCCTGCCAACAGGAGCAGAAGCCTTGCTGGCCGGTGTGTGCATGCTCTGTGGGACTGGGAGCTCCCAGCCCCATGCATATGGTTTAAATAATCTAATAGATGTGGTAATCCTTTTGGTTTCCAAATACTGTTACGGTCGAGTCGATTTATGGTAACGCTATCTTAAGCAATGAGGGCAATAAAAAGAGTTTTAAATGTGAACAATTTTTTTCTTCTTGCTTTTTTTAAAATAAGGACTTTTTTCTTCTTTCTTTCTTTTTTTTTTCCCCCTAAACAGCCTTTTCTTTGTGTTCTGTTTAAAGCCGTCAGGAGTGGAGATCCTGCCAAAGCTACTCCACTCTTAAGAAGCAGACACACACCTTGCTGCTGGTAAATGGGCTTTCCTGGAGCTGAGTGGTGTCCCTGTCCTCATCGTGGCCCAGCATCCTGGTGGCTCAGTCTCTGCTGGAGGATACGACCGATATTTCTGTCTTTAGATGTCTGGTTTTGTCTTGGGACAGAGTGGGAGAACGATGGCACATAGCAGTCTCCACTGGTTTAAACCATCGTCTGGCTTGTTGCCCCTTCCCACTCCTAAAGGGTTTAAAGAGTTCGTTTAAACTAAAGCTTTCCTCTCTGGAGGAGGTCTCAGGATGGATTTGAGTCCTGGATCCTAGAGTCCCCTCCTGTCACAAAACCACAGGTTAGCTCAGTTGTGATGGAGGCCTTCTCGAGGAGACAATTGGGCTCGTCTGGGTCTGGCTCAATGCCTGGACACCCTTGTCTGAGGTTTCCTCCTCAGCCTTTGGGGATCTGGCATGTTGAAGCCCAGTCCTGGAGGAGGGACTTCACCCCATAAGGGACAAGCAGATATTCTCCATTGCTTCTCCTTCCCTATGAGCATGGGACACAAATCCAGTTCTACCCAGAGCTCTTGGAGGGTTGCTCATGCCAGCTGTAGACAAGACTTCAGCTTCTCTGGCTGCGTGGCTTTGAAAGAGCTTAGAAGAGACCTGATCCTCGACTGCTCAAGATGACCCAATTGCTGCATGCCAGATGTTGGACACAGCAGCAGCCCGAAGGGACCAGAAGGGAACTCTCACACTGCCATGAGCAGCGAATGCTCCCCAAGCCGTTCCCTGGCTCCAAGGAGGACAATGAGCTCATTTTTTGGGTCAAGTCCCACCTGTTTTGTTTTGTCTACAGCTTAAGAGAAGAACCAGTAAAATCTGGAGGCCAGAAATGCCAGATATGTAGACTGGGGAAGGATCTGTCCCAACCCACCAGAGACAGTGACTCCAGATTTGCACCACGAGACCCACCTCAGCTACAAAGGCACTACAGCAATTTTCAGGCCAATCTACTGATATATGAGCCTTCGAGACCACTTTGAAAAAGCAGCTCTTTAAACAAAAGCCCTTTTAGTCTTCATTATGGAGTCAAAGGCTGCTTTCACGTCAGGCTGGGCTAGGTCAGGTTTCATTTGCTGGGAGATAAATGGCTTTGTCAGCAAACATCTTTTGTGGATTTTTTATAAGGAAATTTGAATTACTGGATTTCCTGGGAATTCTCAGCAAGTGAAAAGGTAAAAGAAGGTGAAGAAGTGAAGTTATAGGCAAGAAAGCTCAATACCCAGTTTTGGGGTTGAACATTATTACCCAAATTAGAGTGGTGACCTTCATCGGACCCAAAGGAAGTGCTATTTATATGTGATAATAATAGCAGTTGGATGTGACAATAAAAAGTTGCAATTCCACTTTTTTTCCAGATCTGCTCTGGAATCATCTATATTAACACATATGAAATGGAATTTGGATCAAGATTTTAAGAGAACAATTTGGGATGCACAAAGAGGTCTCAGACTGGACCTAAAGGGGAACTGGGAAAGGTAAATGATAGAATAGACTCATGCTACATCCATAAATAAGCTGAGAATTTAGAATCATAGAATGGTTTGGATTGGAAAGGCCCTTAAGATCATGTAATTCCAACCCCCTGCCATGGGCAGGGACTGCTTACACTGGACCATGTCACGCAAAGCTCTGTCCACCCTGGAAAAACAATGAAACAAATAGACACCAATCATGAAATCTTCTTCATAAGACCCTTCAACCTCTGTGCTTAGACAAGGCATCAGCTTGTAGTTTTACTGTATAACCTGTTAAAGCTTTTGGCTATGGCTTGGGGGCTAAAATCACATGGGATCCTTTCCAGAGATGCTTTGCTCTGGGGAATGAAGCTTTGGGCATAGCAAATTGGTCTCCATGCTCTCCTGAAGGCATTGGTCTAAGGCATATGGCTTTCAGCTCATATATGGAGCCTGTTGATTGCAAGGCTTACACATCACTTCTTTATGGCACCATCCCCATACACTTAAATAGATTATATAGAAGCAAGAGGTGTTTGGAGAAGAAAATGTGTGACCTAACCACAAAAACCTGATCTGCAGTGGCAGCTGAAGCACAGCAAGCCTCATCCAAGTCTGCTGGAGCACATCTTATGCAAGGATGTACTCCAGGAACAATGACTCCAGCTTTTTCCTGCTTCCAGACTGCCTGTCCAGCTCAGCCATGCTGGGAACAGCTCATGGCAGCAGATTGAGGGGAAAGGTTCATTCTCCCAGCAGCAAAAAGCTGCTAATGGTGTCTCAGCCTTGCCTTCAGGCCCCACCATCAGCAACTCCCTCAAGGACCTTACATGGAGTCCCCAGAAGGTAAAGGAATAGACCTACAGGATCCCACCTGATTCTCTGTTCCTCTGTTTCCCAGCTCCCATGCATAGCTTTTGGCTCCACATTTTATGATGCCAGAAGCTTCTGGAATACAAGGAACAGGGAGCTCCCTGGACCTGGAACAGCCACCAAAAGAGAAGCCAAATAAACCCTCCTTAGCTGAATGCTGTCAGCAAGCTCCTTTCTCTCTGCAAGGCTTGCCACCTCCAGCTGCGTTCTCAGCAGCCCCTGCAGAGATTTGGCCTCTTCTTGGGCAGCCAACCTGGAGGACCTGCAACACTGCAGGCAAACAGGGGCTGGCCTGAAAGGGGACATTCCCCCAAGTCAGCATGAAGCAAACTGTTGTCAGGGGAAGGAATGAGGGGCGAGTGCCATATTTCCAATGAGAGGTAAACCCAAAGCCCTGACCCCCTTCCCTGCTCCCAATGAGCTTCTGCCAGAGCCTGTGAGTGACCCGGTCTGCTTTCCAAAATGAAAATGGGTATTTCTCCTCCAAGCACAAAATTCCCCTTCAGATGCAACTGGATCTGGGGTTTCTTTTCTCTGCTGTGCAGAAGGCATCTCCCAGTGCAGGTCAACCAGGAGATTCCCAAGGCACCCTGTGTTTTTGTGCCTTGCAGGAAGGGTGATCTCTATCTAACAGTCATTGAGACACTTTTCCTGTCTCCCTTCCAAGATTAGAGCTCTCCTGGAGATGCACAGAGCCAAGCACTGCTTGAGCACGCCTTCCATGTCTCCTTCCTTGGGGATCAGCATCCTCCTGGGATTGTTTCCCTGCACATGTGCTGGACCTGTTGGTGGTGTCTGGACTGCATGTCATAGATCAGGGTGAGAGCTTGCTGGGGTAGGGGAACAGTAACAGGCCACTGAAATGGAGAGCCCATTGACTAGTGTTCTGCCATCCTTTTTCATAGAATCATAGATTGGTTTGGGTTGGAAGAGAGCTTAAAGCTCCTCCAGCTCTGACCCCTGCCATGGCAGGGACACCTTCCATAGAGCAGGGTGCTCCAAGCTCCTGTGTCCAACCTGGCCTTGAGCACTGCAGGGATGGGGCAGCCACAGCTTCTCTGGGCACCCTGTGCAGTGCCTCAGCACCCTCCCAGGGAAGAGCTTCTGCCCAAGAGCTCATCTCAGTCTCCTGTCTCTCTTTGCATGTACACGAGCCTATTGCTGGGCCAGTGAGCAAGTGAATGGCTGGAAAAAGGAGTCTGAGCTTCACTGGGAGAGGACGAGTCTTGTTCTGATACAGTGCTTCTGCATGGTCCACAGGAGCACTGTCACACGAGCAGTGCATGGGGCACACTCAAGGCGTGGTGACATTAGGAAATGGAGCACAAGCAGAGATGCTCATGCTGCTGCCAGCTGAGGACTGAAGCAGCAGCAGGGCTTATGAGAGGCAGGTTTCCAACAGGAGATGCGGGCATCATGCCCAGCTCACACAGCCCTGCCAACTCCTTAATGTGGTACCAACATCCCCTCTCAATCAGGGAGAGCCCCATGGACTGTAGCAGCAAAGGGAGGGATAATACCTTGATCAGGGTAGGAAAATAAGGCAGTGAGGAGAGAGTAAGGAAAGACCTGCAGGAGACCACATTTCCCCCTTATTTCCCATCAGGTGGCTAGCTCGAGGATGAAGCATCGCAAAGCTTGGTGTGAGGTTTTAGTTTCTTTGTTACTGATGAAACTCAGGCTGGCTGCACAACCACCACCCACCCTGAAGTGAGAGACTTCTCCAAGAGCAGACTCAGTTCCAGCCTATCCCGCCTGGAAGCTCAAGCAGCTGCTGAGAATAAAATGGAACGATTCTAGAGTGTGATATGAGGTTGGAAATCGGGGGAGCTGGCCAAGACAGAAAAACTGGCCTGAAGAAGTAGTAAAAACAGCACAGATTCCAGCAGGCTCTATCCAAAGGCAAGCTCTCAAATAGACTGCCTGTGCATGGTATCAGCTGGAAAGAGATCCAAAGCTGGATGCTGGACAATGTGGAGTCTGTAGGTGGGCCATGACTTGGTCCTGGATTGCTGGTTGGCTGGATTATCCTATTTCTCCAGCTCCTTGCTGCTACATCTATTTTGTTGGGATGCTTTCATGGTTTTGCAAGTGGTATTTGTTCCATGAGGTAAGGGAGGTAACAGGGTAGGGAGGTTAGTGGGATAGAGCTAGTACCCACATCACTCCCCAGAATGGGGTGATGTAGAATGGGGAATGAGAGAGGGATTGGTCTCCAAACTTCACATCAAGTAGAGCCTGGACCATGCAAAAAGGGAAGTACTGAGGCTGCCCAGGGGTCTTCACCCAATCTCAACCAGCTGTGGCCAGCTCAAAACCATTCTTGTCAGAAATGGGTCTTCTGGAGGGGGTATTTCTTTGCATTGCCA
>JAOEHY010005013.1:0-16652 GCA_025447955.1 Psilopsiagon aurifrons
AGGCCCCTGCTGAAAACACAGTGCCTATTAAGTTGCTGAAAACAGCAGATTTCCACTGATACTATACAGATAAAGCTGACCATTAAATCGCAATTTAACATCCCCAGGCAGCAGTGGCTGCTGACAACCTCTAAAGCTTGTAATCCCATTTAACCCCCTCCTGTCATGAGCAGGCCCACCCTTTCAGAATAATGCAGGCCAAATTAAACCTGACACGGCAGCAAGAGAAATAAAACCCCCTTTAGCTTAAAAGTCATGCCACAGTGGGTAACCCTGACCTTCAGCTTCCCCACTTCCTTCTCCGGGGAGCCCTCCCGGAGGATGGCGTTGACAGAGATGAGCAGGGAATCACAAGGCGGCTGGGTGTCCCTGGGGACAAATTAAAGGGAATTTTGCTAGACAAGAGAAGGAAATTTCACCTGAGGATTTTTTTTATTTCCCCCTCCTCACCCCCCCCTTTTTTTTAAGTCTTCCTCTAGTAATAAAAGAGAAGTTCTCCCTGCCTGGCCGGCCAGACAAGGGGCATCCCTGCTAGAGGGCCCCCAGCCTCTGCCACAGCCTTGAAGAGGAGGATCAAGTATTCAAAGCCCAGGGCTGGCATTTACCAGTGATTTCAGAAGGAAGTTGACTGCTTCTAAGGTCCCCTAAACCAAACACAAAACCACACAAAATAAGAAATGCCCTCCTTAGCTCAGGCTCCTGACCGTAGACCGTCTGCTTTGTTAGGAGAGGGAGAGAAAAAGGGGGAGAAAGGCACGGCGGGGTGAGACTCTTCCTGAATTATTCACACACTGCTAGTCCAGGAGTACAGGAGGAGTTTTCAGACCTAAACTGGGCAACGTTGCATTCATTACTCCAGTCTTGTTTGGGAAAATAATGCTGTTCATTTGACAGTATTTTCGAGAATACAGGACTACATGGTCAAACCTTCCTAAACAGCATATGTCTCCAGCACCGTACCAGTGCTTTAGCCTTTCACACCTAATCTACACAGAGGCAGACCACCCCATGTTGCTCCCCAGTTCTCCTCTCTGTTTACTTCCTGCTGAAGAGCTGAAAGTCAGAAAGCACTTTGAAGCAGGTAACGTCACATTGCCACTCTCAGTTTCTTATTTCTCTCTTTGCAACAGATGCAATGGGAACATGAGTCCACGGCCAAAATACAAACCAACATATTTTTCTATCTATTAATCATCTGTCTAGCTATAAATATACACCTGCAAGCAGCCAGACCTGCCTTCCCCCTGCCGCACACTTTTCTCAGCACTCCCCCACCTGCCCTTATTTCTGTATGCTGAACAGCATGCAAACAAGACAGCTTGCAAAACACAGCCATACCTACAGCAGGAGAGGCAAGCTCCCAGACTGAGTTGGAAGTTTGCTGTGGAAGTTTGCAAGCTGCTTGCAGTGAGCCCCTGCAGCGGATGCTGCCTGCACACACCACTCTGCCCGTAACTCACCAAGTCACTCTCCCAGAGGCCCCTCAGCAGGAATGAACTTGCAGCGCTTCTAAATAGCGGAGCACTAAAAAATCAGGCTCATTACCTGGATACATGGCTTCTCATTACTCCATTGCTTCAGATGCCAGATCCCTTGGTGCTGCAGGTCAGCTCAAAAATTTGAAGTACTCCTTTCTTTTTTTTTTCCCCTTTCCCTCTTTCTTTCATTCATCCATTTGGAAAAAAAAATAATTCTTGACTAAAGTTAGCTTAATTTTTTTAAGAATAAATCCGGCATAAATGTTTATTTCGACTTCCTAGTGCGGCAGTGCACTGAAGCCCAGCCCGCCCAAGCCTCTTTAGCAATGGAGTGGTTTATTTAATTTGTCAGTATAATAGAAGCAGCTGAGTGAGAGACAGAGAATGCAGTGTGGTATAAAAGAAACAAAGGCTAAAAGTACCACTATTTTGATTCCCTTTTTAAAATTACTTCCAAAGTGTGGTATCTATTGTGAAGAATAATGCTGAACAAAGCACAGTGTCTTGGCAATATTCACAGAGCTCATTCACAGAGCCAGTTCTGTCTGTACATTCAGAGGTAGAATACACTTATAAATGATGCATTGGAAGGACTATAGTTCCTATTGTATTCCCAGTGTAAACAAAAAGACAGACAGAAGCTGAATGGCATATGGGCAGCGGGGCCACACTTTATTCAACCATTCCAGCAGCATTGTGAAGGTAAAATGCAATGGGAGTTCTCTCCCTTTCTAACTTCAATTCCCGTGAACACATTTTGGTGTAAGCTAAATTTTTTTTTTAATATACAAATATATATATAAATTTGTATATACATATGTATATATATGCATATAAAAACCACAGATCTGGTGGTAATTTTGTACACTTCTGTGGAAAAGATTATTTTCTTCAAAATAATCTACAACAGGGAAAGGCTGTCTAGTTTTGGAGGTCATTCCCAATGGGAATAAGGAGCCTCTGGAGAAGGCTGTCTGAAAGAAGGTCTGTGTGGTAGCTCTGCAGGCGGGTGCTTGAGGCATAGAGCCAAAATAGTCTAAAAGAGCAGTTGCAAAAGCTGGGAAGGAGGCTGAGATGCTCAGGATCTGGCATACCTGGACAAAGATGTGCTATTGGAAGGGGCAGTCTTTGTATGGACTGGAGTCTACCCTTCTTTTCCCACCATGGCTCCCCATTTGTAAGCCTGTACAGGCTGTCCGAGCCTGCAAATGAAGATTGGCTACTTTACCAAATGAGCATAGATCGCCTTTACTAAGTCAGGCACTGTCCCTGCTGAACAGTTTATGATCAGAGAAAGCACCTTTGCTGTGTTTGAGGGGGAGGAAAAATCACTCACGTGGAAGAAAGATTAAAATTAAATGTGTCCTTTCTGCCCTTGCTGAGTCAGCTGATGCCAGGAAGTTTTTGTGATTGCTAGTTCCTCTCCCTCCCTTTATATTTTCTGCTCTCACATAAAGGCTCACGTGCTGAGACTGCTCACTGGATTCAGTCTTTCTGATTCATGCAGGCATGCCTGTGTCTGTGTGATACAGCATATCTACTGCACATCGCACTCCTCAATTGCCTGTGGAGGGATTGTGCAAGTACTGCTAAGGGACTTTTCCTTTCTTTTACTGTTGATCCTTGCTCATCGTGTGTGATCACTGACTGAGTTCTAGCAACCAGATTAGGAATTACATGTTTAGTCTTGTCTGGTGGTGGTTTTGTGTGCACTGCAGCTGGGGCCAGGCAGGATTTCACACCTGTTTGAAGTCACTGGAGAATACTGTCCTTTGGGGCTGAGATGGAGGTCCAGTTGGTATTGGAACTATCTGGAGATAATGCTACCTGACCTGTTCTGGTATTAAAAAGCCTGTCAGAATGTGCTTTGTTCTGATGTGATGGAGATTTTCCAAGCTTCTGCCTTAAATAACTCACTGTCTTACCAAGATCTAACATGATCGTATAAATACAAACCAGCTCCAGATGAGGATTACTCAGCTTGATGCCTAAAGCTGAGTGCCAGCCTCCCTTTATGAGTATTTATGGCCTTTAATTAAAATCGAATCTGGGAACTCTGTCCCTGAACACTTTCCTAAATTCTTTGATTCTATTCATAAGAAGATAGTACTTGGAGTAAAGTATGCTTGATGTTTCCAGGAAAAAAAAACCCCTAATAATGTGTTTCACTGTGAGCTGTTGCCTGCCAGAACTTATGCCAAAAAACCCAAAATATTTCACTGACTGTGCTTAGATGACAGCATTGATTACGGATGTTTGTGTCCTCGCAGTAGGGTTTTTCTCCATGGGGATCAAGTTAGCAAAAGAGGCAGCTGGAAGAGGGTCTGCAGCTGCTATAGTACCATGGTCAGAGCCTGGACCAAGATCTGTCAGGGGACTTCACGAACTCCCTTTCATAGCACTGGGCGCTGGGCAGACCCCTAGGCAGGATTGCTAGTGGCATCACGTATCGCTAAAGAGTGGGAAAAACTTCAGACTCTGCAAACAAAATGAGCGGTCAAATGACCAAGAAAAAAGAGTTAGGAACTTGGAAAAAGACTCAAACAGACTCATTGCTATTTATTTAGGAGGCACAAAGTTATTTTTCTCTTTTCAGCTTGCTAGAAATTTTGTCATATTGTGCTGTGATTTTGCGATGCAGATGGGCGCGTTTTGCCTATTAGAAACCTATTTTAAATGGCATTCAAAACCCACAGCCATGATATGAATGTGGGAATTCATAATTCTTTGAATGCTCTTTAGTCGTGTCTCAGGTAGGCACACATTTTAATTCCTGAGAAATTATTAAAGATGCCAGCTGGACTCCACTAATCCAGGGCCAAAAAGTTATTGCTGAAGACACAGCAATAGGAGTGTCTCCAGTGTCATGGAGTTTGGACTGATAATATAGGCTTGCCAGACACTTATCACAATCAATGATGAAAAATTGAGTTTCAAAACGAGCCAGCCTTTGACACCGTTTTCCAAATCAGTAAGTCTTTCACCCCTCGATATTTCAGAAAAGGCTGCTGAGTCCTCACATGGAAGGGGCCTCTGCACATCTCTGCACACTGGAAGGAGTTGTGTGAGCTAAGTATCTATACAAATATGCTGGTTTTGGCACGTCAGGATAGATTGGTTCTGTGACCATGTCATGAAAATGAAAAATAATCTCTTTTTCAGTTGCTCATACTATCACTGCAGGATTACAATGCAGGTATGGTTGTCACTATTATAACTGAAAGTATTAGAAGTAAAGATAGAGTCAAGTCACAATATCTAAAAAGCATCATTGGGGTATAAGATATTATTTGGTGTGCTGGAAAAGGAATGAAAATTTTGTGGGTTTATTTTTCTTTATTTATAGGAACCACCAAAAGTTCCCATTAAGGTTATTGGGAATTATTTATAGTGTGATACAGGAAAAAAAGCCCTGGTCAGCTACTACACCACTACCATTCAATGTGTTCCAAAATAGAACATTCTTTTTATGACTTTTCAGCATCTAAATTCTTCAAGAGTTTGAACTTTTAGGAAGAAATAGTTGTGCCAAGAACAGGCAGCAGACATAAGCTATTGAATTTCAGTGACCACCCCTGCACACCGCATATGACGTTAGGGTACTGGTCAAAATAAAATGTTTAAAAAAAAAGTTAATAAAAATTAGGGGAAGAGATTCCATGGTTAGAGTTTAATGCCGTATAGGTAACAGGATTCTTAGAGATGTGTTTGTGAGAGAGCAGAAAAAGAAACTCCTACTCTGTATGTCCTGTTACAACCAAACTAAATTCAATTCAAATTCCAGCTACTTTCTATCCACAAAAAGACCAAGAAAAATCTAGAGAAATAATTTTTTGGGGAAATTGCATGGGGAGTACTTTTGAATTACAAATACATTCAAGAAAATTATAAGATGATTGAAGATAATTCATTAATAGATAAAGACTGAAATAATTTAATACATTATTCATGATATATTATTCTCTCAGCTCCCTTGTTGATGACCTTCTGGTTACTATTTTTTAAAGTGCTAGTGGAAGCTGTTCTTCACAAATGAATATCCAGAATTCCTGACATAGCTAAAATAATATAAAGTGGGCATCATTGTACAGCATAGGCATGTTTTATGTGTTGCCAAAGATTATAAAACTTCTCGCATCAGATCAAGTTGATCTTACCTCTGATTTACACCAGAGTAATATTAGAAAAGTGTGCTTTTACCTCAAGGATGATAGAGCTTCCACTTGTTTTCCTTTACAAATTCATACTTTATAAACAATTCCCTCAAATGCTGTTGTAAGTGCCTGTGAGCATTTAGCAGTCTAATAGCATTTCATTCTATAAAGGTTTTATCAACACACTAGTGAAGTCTGTAGGTATACTAAGGAAATACAGTTTCAGGAGGAGCGGATGAATGAAAGCCTGGCTTCCCAGGGATTCGCACCCTACATTCCTACAGCACCATGCTGTAAGCACTCTGCTTCTCCTCCCTCTGTACTGTGACTTCCCTTCCACAGTGGCCTTAGCCCATTCCCAGGTCCTTAGATCTCTTTCCCCATGTGTTCACACTGCAGTTCTTCTCCACTAACTCACTTTTATCATATTTTCACCTCCCTTCAGAATTTTGTACAATGCCCTACAACTTCCCAGTTTTTTTTAAGGCCCCTGATGAGCTTTCTACAGATCGCCAGTTTTCTTAGTTCCTCCTATCTCCAGCTACCAGCTGAACAAGAAGCAGCATGGCTTATGGGTTGCTCTGTGCTGCATCTGTGCTTATAAGCTGTGCAATGTTTATTTACTAGTTGCAGAAGAGAGAACATCTGTGTGTGTACTGCAATTTTCTGTCATTGGTGGGTAGGGATTGATTTGGATTTCTTGCCTCTTCGTAGCAGCTGCTTGCCTGGAAACAAGAAACATTTAATATCTCCAAGACACTCTTGGTTGAATTTGGCAAAAGCTAGTAAGGATGAGAGAGAGCAAGATAGTTGAAGAGCAAATATACATAAGGCTACTCTTTAGGAATCCAGGATAAAATATACTTAATGGCTAGATAGGATTTTCAGGCTATTAAGCATATTGACTTCTATCCATTTGTTTCTCACCTAATTTCAACTGTGTCTTTGGCATTTATTTTCTTCCAGTAGAACAGAAGAATAGGAAATGAAAATGCATGTTATTTATTGTTCAGTCTTCTGCCCTTCAATGGACTGTTTAGTAAATGGATTTGTGCCATCCATTTTTTTGTTTTCAATTTTCATCTTTTCTCTCTCCTCTAATTTACTTCTGTCTGTCACTGCTTTATGCTTTACATTTGTTTACAGCCTCCTTTCCTAACTACATTATATTAAAGCTTATGTGTTCTAATCCTTTCTTTTGCTGCCTCAATTCGTCACTTATTACATAACTTGTATTCTTGCCCTTTTATTAACTAACTTGCTGTTACCTTTTCTCCTTTAACCATCTCTTTTATTTCCCTGCTCCTTTTTTTCTCTGGTTGTTTATCCTTTACCCATTTTTTTTTTGTATTCACTCCTCGTCATCCAAGCCCCACTTCCTGTAGTAAAAATCTATCATGTAAAACATTATTGTTATGTCGTATGTTCTATTTGCAAAATTCTTGTTTGAAAGAACATTATTTTTTTTCCAAAATGTCTGAATATTATCAGCTGCTGAATTAGCATGAACAAGTTTTCTGAGTTCTCTCTTCTACAAAAAGATTGACTGCTTACTTCCTACAATCCAAATGTAAAGCGTATTAATAACTAAATTAAACTGAGGATTGTTGTAACATTTTACACTTTCCTGTTGTAGATAGAAAAGTATTGTAGATATATAAATGGGTAAGTGTAAGTGCTACAAGTATTACCTTTCTTGACATGAAATTAGGTTGCATAAGAGCCTAACGGGAGGGAATTTTCCTTCTTAAATTCTGATTCTAACTGTGTTTGACCACACACAGACCTTAAAAAAAGACAAATTTGCCACAGGCAGCAGCTTCTTAGCCTGGTACACTTCTGTGTCATTCTGCTGGATTTACATGCAGCTACAGGCATGTAGAAGATTTGGTCTTATGGGAGATAACACTAAGCCTAGGCAAGAAGGTGTTCAGGAGCAGGTACCTAATTGGATTTGCAGTTATTGTTAGACAGATTGGACTTGCTGTACAGGTTGTTCTGCCTGAGGGCAGTGGGTAGCATGATTGCATCTGTGTGTTTCACAGAAGCTTGGAATACTGCATATTTTTATGAATGATATTGCCATTTTTTCCGTAACTTTCTTTGATTTTTATCTTAGCTATGTTTCCTAGAATAAGGACTGTCTCTCACAGACCTCCCATGCTAGTGCTACAATAACAGAAAATCTGAGGAAAAAATGCTAACAGATGTTTTCACAGGAAAGCAGACCAACCATATAATTCTTCACCTCCTTAAACTATATTTACTTTGGCATAAATAGTCACTTTGCAGGATTAGCAGTATTAAGTTGTTAAATGTAATCCCAAAGGAATCTGCTGGGGCAAAGCCCATCAGTCTTGCACTGGACAAATGTGATGGCAGGTTGCACTTCGCTGAGGCTGTAATAGATGGTAATAGTCAAAGAAAGACAGGCAGCAGAGGCACTCTTCCTTGATACAGAAGCCAGTTTGATCTTAATGCATTTAAGGATTTGACTGCAATTAATCAGTGTACATAATGAACTAGCAATGTAATGCTGATGGTTTTAGCAAGGCCATCACCAGTTATGCTGAGACAGTACCTACAGTTTAAGGTCTGCTGTGGTGCATTTAGAGTGGAGTCTTGCAGAGAAAACACACAGTTTGCTTTCTGACCATGGTCTGACTTGACTTTGCCTTGTCTTATCTTTGCACAGAAAAGAAAGGAAGCAGCAAGCATCCCTTTCAAAGCAAGGATACATTTTCAAGACATAGATTGTTTTTCCCCTTAGGGGCATGGAAGAGAGTTATTACCTTCAAGCTGTGGGTCTTCAGCCTCTGTGACATATGCTATTTGGAATTCCCTCTGTAAGACTGTGGGATGTGCTAGAGGTGTACATTCTTGCTTTTAAAATTTGCAGAGTTCCTCGGGACATTGCTGCTCTTTCTGGAATACCCTTTGGCGGCTGCCTTTAGTGGTTATTTGCCAAGAAGAGTGAAGGCCATGGGCTCCTGTGTAGGTGTTTTTGCTGACTAAGAGAGTGATTTGTGGACAAATCACCCAGAACATTCATACGGACTTAGTGCTGTTGGCACACCATGGGCTTCCTGCATTTCTCTCCCTTTGTGCTGCCGTGTTGGCAGTGGCTGGTGATTGTTTAATTTAGTTTATCCAGGAGAGACACAAGAACCATTATTTCCATTGTATTATTGTAAACCTGGACTTTGAAAAGAAAAACCTGTATTAGCACCACTTACTATGCAACAGTGCTTCAATATACAAGTGTCTGTGGTCAGTAGAGAAGTGAACTTTAAAAGCCAAGGGCAAGTTTACTTTTAAGGACATATATTTTACTCCTAAACTATATTTGTCGCCCTTTAACTTTGTAACCTGGTTCTTTCACTTGTTTGCATTCAAGTTAGAAGAGCCCTCCATTAGACTGTTTTTGCTCTTTGTGTTCATACTTTCAAACTGCCATCAAGTCACTTCTTAACCTTTAACATACACCCCTCCCCCCAGTTAAATTTTGAATTTTGACTTTCTTTTGCCCTAAATCATGTTTCCAACTCTTTAAACATTCTTGTGATTCTTCTTGAAATTCCCTCTAATGTTATCCTTGTTCTCAAACTGAGGACGCAACAACCAGGCAGATATGCAATCCTAGCAGTCCTATTTTCTGCTCATGTTTCTTCATGAATTGAAGAGCTGTAGTAGTATTTACCACAGTAGTACACTGAGAATTCATATTCAATTTGCTACGCATCATGACCTTTAAGTCTTTTCCAGGATATTTTTTCCAGGTATGGAGGATGCTAGTCTTCAGGTGGTCTTCCAGCTCTATCTTTTCGAAGAAACTTCATTTGATACTAACCCATTTGCTCCTTCAAAGCAGACTTCTTACAATTTTAAGATATCCAGTAATTTTCTGCTGCCATGAATTGTCCTGCACAGACTATATTGTAAAGGAATCCTACTATTTGAAAGCTTTTGAAAAGAGTTATTTATGTTTGATGCATTGTCCTAAGCTTGAGAAAGGACGTGTCCTCACTGACAAACATACTGAGAAAGCATTGGACTAGGAGTTGAGCCAGCGATAGGCCAACAGTTTATTTGTGGCTTCTGTGACATGTAGTCATCCTTTTCAATGACCCATTGTCCATAAAAGCCACCTCTTTTCTGACAATCTCTAGCACTTACGCCCAAGTTCCTGTCGGTTCTTCCAAGTCCAAAGCATATTTTCCCCAGACGTCTACTTCATAACTAAACACTTCTTCACACATTGTTTTTGGTCTTAACTGTTCCCAATTCCTTTTGTCTTCTGTCTTGAGTGGCAGTCCCACCATGAGCTACCTCTGCTTCCTCTCTTCATTTCCCTCAGTCTGATAGCATAATAGTCTGGAGGAGGACTGAGTGAAGAGATGGTAAATAATCGAAGAATGAAAGAATGAACAAATGCTCTTCTAGAGCCAGCTGAAGTGGTTAATCACAACAGCATTCTCAACAGCTTTTCACCGACAACTGAAATGTGGTTCAGGAGAAGATGTCAGTGGATGTTCCCTGCCCTGCTTCAGGCACAGACAGCTGACTGACAGAACGGGCTAAAATAACCTGTCTCAATTTGCCTTGGATTGGGTGCACATAAATATACTACTTAATTCCACTATGTAACCTCCAGTGATGGTGTGGGAAAAAATGGTTGGGGATGACAACTTCTGAAACTGGTGTGGCTGTTTGCAAAGTGCAGCTGGATGAATTTGGTTGGTGTGAACTGGTTCACACGCTCTACTGTATGTCTTTGTGTGCAAATGTTGACTTGCTGGCTTAAATGTATTTGTGCTTTCTGTTTATCTCAGAGTTGAACCTATAAATTCAGATAATAAAAGTCAGGTTAATCGTCTGTGTGTTCTCAAATGAAATTGCTGCATGTGGTATAAACTTCTGCAACACTGTAAGTAAATGAAGAAAAAGTAACAAAAAAAAATATGAATAAAAGTAGGACTGAGGGAATGAAATGCAACAACTTTTCCACTTTAACAAAACAATTGATTTAAAATTTATGTGATAAAATTTGTGCCATTATCAAAATTATAGATTTGTACCAATGTAGTAAATGGAGCTGTTCACAAATACTCTTAAAGGAAGGACTTAAGCCTGTATGTGAATGCATGCTTACCTTTAAGCACATATGCATTGCCATTGCTTGCATGCTTATATTGAGCACATTCTTATGTGCTGGATCACAGCAGAAGCTTGCAGCAGTGGGCCTAGAGTTACAGCCTGATGCTGCTAGAATCCTCATCTTCTTACAATGTGATAAAATAGTAGAGAGGTTATTAGTCTGAATAATACAGCCCGAAGCATTTTAATAAAACAGAATTGCTATCTCTTCAAACCAAATGAAGTTAAATTGATTGTTTAAAGAACACCTGACTGGATTCTTGTATTTGATAAAAATAACTGATATAAAATACTTCAGATTCTTTCTATTTTTAAGGACAAAAGGAATTCTTATCCCACAGATGAAGCAGCAGAAGATTTAGACAGAATGCAATCGAACCAAAATCACCACAGAAGACAGGGACACAAATAATCAAATTGTCAAATAAACAAAAGTAAAGAGCTAAAAGCATGAGGTTACTATAAGCTATTTTCTCTAATAACCCTCCCACTCCATGAAGGAAGAGACTAAAATCACTAGTCTCTTTATGGAGTACATCAAATCTCATTTTGTTCTAATGTGTTAAAGTGCACACTGAAAAAGGCAGAGTTGACTCCTGGGGAAATAATTTTAAATCAGTTCAGAAAAATGAAGTTTGGAAAAATACTTTCATTTTCCTTTTAATATTGCAACAAATGTATTCATCTGACTAGATAATCTGGCATTTTAAATAACTTCACTCTTAAGCTTTGTCAATTTGATCTCCCAAGGTTAATTGATTATTTCTACAACAGTCTTGCCAGGAAAGATCAGAGTACTTACATCTTTCCATTAATCCTTGCTGTTCAGGGAGAGGGTGCAAAATGGGAGTGCTACAATTGGCTTAAATCTTTGCAGGTCTCTTATTTCCCCCCCTCTAAAGTTGTCTCATGTCTGATTAGTTTCACGTCACGGCACTCCATTTCATTAGTTTCACTGACACGGCATTTCAAGTATGGTCTAATGATGGGAACATCAAGTCTACTTTGAAGCATCCACTGCTGGTTACCACTCCCCCCCCTTACTAAGGATACTTGAGTCAAGGGTCGTAAAGGAATGGTGAGAAATTGAACTGAGTTACTGGGAGAAAAGACAGAAAATTTCAAAACATCGCTTTCCTAAAATTGATTATCAGCATTTTGCTGTGGTAAACAACCATCAGCATGCGACACAGCCTCTCGGGGCTTTTCGAGAAGAGACAAGCTTTATCAGCAATTGCATATTTGTTGTTGCTGTCCTTTGTGGTGGCATAGGCAACACAATTGGGGATTAACCCTCACACAAGGCAGTGTGACAATTCATCAGTTGAAAAACAGAACCTGGTCAAATGGCAGGTTTTTAACCAGCATTAAAACCGCGGGCATAGAAGATCTCTTAAAAACAACCAGACAAAAGCCCTGCTGTGGTTTGTAGGGAGCCTTCATTTATTTGAAATGATGGCAAATTGTGTTTTCCTGCCTGGAAACAAAAATATTTCCAGCCATTCAAAAGGCTGGAAATAAGCAGAAGAGAGATCTTCTTTTCTGTTATCAGCCCCTTCTCGTGACTTTCACCTCTCCTCCTCTCTCCCTTTCAATTCTGCTGGCAGTTACACTTATTAGTGGTTTCCTCTTCCTTTTGTTTTGCATGTAAATGAAGATCTAACTAGTTTAAAGAGATGTTGGTTTAAGACATGTTCAGCAGTGGAGGTAAAAGTCTCTGTCAGTGGCACTCCCGTGAATTAAAAATGCAATGGGTAAAACTCCCAGCCTGTAAGTGGGTTCAGAATTTAGCCCTTTGAAAATCTGGGGAGGCTGGCAAGGTGTGCCAGGCTCTCCCCCTCTCTTCAACTCCAGGTAAAATCACTACTGTCTTGAAATCTGAAAGAAAAGGCTACAGCTTTACTTAAGTAACCCTGGGGCTATCACCATCAGGATTTTATCAGGTTTAGCATATTTAAAGATACAATGAAATACTAATGACCATCTCCCTTAGCAGTGGTTTACACTTTGATCAGCAATAGCAAAGTCATTTAGAAAGATCCAGGGCACCAAAATTAAAACATGTGTAAATTAAACACATGTGAAGTGCACAATATGTGGCAAATTAGTACAGAAAATACTGAGAAATGTGCATCTTCAGGGTTTGCCTGCACACCGTGATGTGACAGGTATTATTGCCCTTTGTACAATTATTTAAACCCTGTAGGAATTCCCAGTGTCAGAGTATGTCAGCATACTGTTATTAGACAAGTTTAATTAGGATCTACCCTGCTGCTCCTAACAAGTATTTAATTAACTTCTAGGCAGGGTAATTAGCTTTAGATTGTGGCTGATTTTCTGCCTCACCTTCTGTTGACACTTGGCCTACGGTAAGGCAGCTTGCTTTGCTGACAGTGTAATGGATAGTAGCTTTGGGAAGACTAATATCAAGGCTGACTAGTCTAATAAAAAAAAAAAAAGAAGGAAAAATAAAGGGGAAAGAAGATGAAGATAAAAGACAAAATAATGACTACCAGGTCAGGGTCCGAAGGGATAAAAGCACACCCACCCACCAGACAGGCAGACAAAAAGCCTTGTAATGGGAAAGGAACAATCTGACTTTAAGCATTTCATAATAGAGAAAAAAGTGTGACATTGAAAAATCTGGCAGAGCAAAAGGATTTGAAAACTATTTATTTCATGCATTTCCTTAAACTGGATAAATGATGAAGCTTAATTACTATTTATGTAGTACTACCGAGGTGTGCCTGTACTTTTCTGAAAAAGTCTTTCCAATATAAATGTATCCTTGAATCACTGCTCTAAAGAAATATGCCTCTCCCATCAGCACAGTAAAGAATATGCCACAAAGTGAGCATTTAAAACAATTAGCATAGACCAAATGAACCATAGCAAATTGGTCAGGTCACCATTTAACCCGTTGGTGGCTTCTTGAAGAGCTCTGTGATTTCCAAGGGCGTAGCTTTTGATACATGGTACACTATTCTTCTACCCAGTCCTGATATATCATTAAAAATAATGGGGCTGCATTCAGTGCCACAGCTACAAAAATTCTGGGGCTAGAGTGAGGGAACACTCAAGAATTTAAAACCCTTTCCCTATCATTAGGACAAAAGGCTTATAATTCTCTTTTCTTTTGAAAGAAGAATATTTTATTTTTTTTTAGGAAGTCAATTTTTGCGGAGTGCCCCAGGTATCAAAGCTCTGGTTCTCCCAAACCCAGCATTGCTCCGAAGCATTCCACTCTTGCAGAAATACTACTGCTGGGGTTTGTGCCATTGTTGCAGAGTAGGTGAATGTTCTTCCAGTCAGGTTCAGTCTGATCTGGGCTACTTAGAGCATCCCAGAGAGATTCAAATAACACTGAAATATTATCTGAAGGAGGACCTACATGTTTCATATACCTTTTCCTTAAAACATTTCAGGTCTCTTTTAAAAACCTCATGCTTATTTGCATTTCAGCAGTAGCTCTTCTCTACAAAGAGGCAAAATCACCCTTAAGCTGGGAGGGGAGAGAAACAAACTTACAGCTGCAGTACTACTCCGTAGGTGCCCGCTGAAGAGCAGCAGATGATTATGTGTTGAAATCCCTCTGTGAAGTTTGAAAACTTCCATCTTGTGAGCTGAACACCCACTTAAGAAGGCCAAGGATTGAATCACAGTTGTAGTGAGATGGCTAAACCAATACACCTGAATCCAATTGCTCACAGCCATGAAACACACTCTGGGACCATTGAAAGCAACTACCAGATCTAGGTGCTCTTAGCAGTCACTTAATCTGGCAACCATAATTTTTATGTAAACTTAACAATAAATAACTTGAAATTTGGTGAATAATGACATTACAATAAATTCTGAAATAGATATTTTGGTTATGAGTTTGTTTATTTGGGTTTTTTCTTTTTTTTAGGTTGCAAGGAAAATATGCCTGTCACCAGCAGAGAAATTAGATCTCTTGCATTTAAAGTAGGGTTAACTGGGAGATGCCTCAGCTGAATGCATCCTTCTTTTAACCCAGAACTCTGATTTCATGCTATTTTATGCTGCTCTGTAAAGCAATAGTGGAGCTGGAGTTAGGTCCAGGACTCTGGGAGAAACCTATGTGGCATTTTGTATGTGTTAAAGAAATCTCTGTGAAGTCATTATCCATTCTACTCTTCTTTCACGCAGACAGATCTATTAAGAAAGAGGAAAGAACAGGAAAAACTAGTAAGTGTTCAAGGATACCAAGAGTATGCAGATTGCATTGCATTTTCCCAGCCTGGATGAGTAGTGTTCGAATGCACTAACTAAAAAGATTTAAGGTGTATCAGATCAGATTTTGACAACTGAAACTGGCATGACATTTGAAGGAGTTTTAATATCTTGTGGTGTGTTGACCCTGGCTGAACTCCAGGTGCCCACCCGGGCTGCTCAATCACTCCATACATGTGGTCAGTGCACCACATGTTCCCGCTGCTCCTTCCTCCTCAAGGGGAGGATTCCTCACACTCTTCCCCTGTTCTGTTGTGGGGTCCCTCCCACAAGGAAATGTTTCCTGTGAACTTCTCCAACATGAGCCCTTTCATGGGCTGCAGTTCTTCATGAGTGCTCCAGTGTGAGTCCCTTCCATGGGTGCAGTCCTTCAGGAGCAGACTGCTCCAGCGTGGGTCCCCCATGGGATGCAGTCCTTCAGAAAGAGTTTTTTCTCTGGGTGTGTGGGTCCCCTGTGGGGTCCCCTGAGGGGTCACAAGTCCTGACAGCAAGCTGGCTCCAATGCCTGGAGCACCTCCTGCCCTCTTGCACTGGTGTTGGTGTCTGCGGAGTTGTTTCTCTCAGATTTTCTCACTCCTCTCTCCAGATGCAGTTTCTTCCCCTTCTTAAATACATTATTCCAGATAACGTCTGGGCTCAGCCTTGGCCATCAGCAGGTTCCTCTTGGAGCCGGCTGGCATTGGCTCAAAAAAAATGTTCTTAAAAAACCTTTCACTTTAGAAATAGATTGATGTTCTTCAGTGAAGCTTTCAGAACTCAGCAGGACAAAGTACACTACAGACAACAACACTAGAGGATGGAAGCGAGCAATATGACCTAATAGATGAGATAATTAATTCTGTAATTTCTGTCCTCCATCATGCAGTTGTCTGCCAAATACCCATCATATTTTTTGCTAGTAAAAGCATCATACTAACCATTATATGCTTTCTAGTGGAAGCATCATCTATGAGAGATGAATGATTCTTCTGTAGCAGACACAGATATTAGATAAGCCTTTAATGAAACTGATTAGCCAAACTGGTTACCCATAACTGCTAAGAAAAAGGAAGTCCTTTTGCTACTGGTATCCAGTTTATACCGATAGGCATGTAAGGATTGCATACCCAGAGGAGCTTTTGGATAGCATGATGATGGATCCCTGCCTGTAAGGCTTGTAGACAGGCAGCTCTATGCTGTACCTTCTATGTGTGGTATAATTCTATATTCAAATGACTATTCCTATTGTCTGTTAAACATTTTAAAGTAGATAAATGTATATGGATCAGTGTTCATTATCATACGTATCTATAACCAAGATGAATTACGGAACTTGAATGAGGCTGGTTAAACATTTAACTTTAATTCTTTTTCTAGAACGTGAAATGCTCAATTTATCTCATAACCTCCTTGGCTGTAGCTATCAGGATCACTAATCACACTACTGTGGGATTAGAGAGAATTGGCTGTTTCTCCTTGCCTCATAAGACCCCAGAGGTGTGATTATCTCATGGCTACCACACCCCTGTTGTGTCTCACTGCTTCAGTGAAATAAATGAACTGTTAAATTGACAGTTATAAATGAAGTTCCTGCTGGCCAGCTGACTGTATGGCATTTGGGGGGGTGGGG
>JAOEHY010005013.1:21477-55318 GCA_025447955.1 Psilopsiagon aurifrons
CCCCCAAGACAACGTGCTATGTATAAAGTTCATTGTGAGATTTCTCACTGGGTAATATAAACTACATCTTTCATATCTTCCATGTAAGAAACTCTCCTCGTGACTCTTCTGAAGTGAATCAACTTGCATGCCATGTTCACAGCTCTCCTAATTTAGGTATTGCAGCCCATGGAAAATTAAACTACGACCAAATATATATGTTTCTCTAACCAGCCATTTGAAATTCTGTGAATTAGTGCATTCTACATAAATAAAAGGACCTGATTTTGTGCTTTGAAATCAGTCCTTTGCCTTCTATTTGCTGCACAATGCCATCTGACTTCTTAAAAATTGGCTGATCCTTTTTCTTCATTTGCACCTGTTCTGCTTCAGAAATATCACTTAGGGAAATCTTGGACTAGTCTGTCTGCTCTGACATTAGCTTTGCCATCGAAAGCAAGCAAAATGTGAGGTGAGGAAAAAAAAAGAATGTGTAATCCAAAGCAAGGAGAGGGAAATGATTCATCTAAACAATCAGTGCATTTCAATTTCATTGGAGAAAAGAATGAAAAGGCTCCTAGACCACCATGTTAGCAAATTTCTTGCAAATAGACACATTGGCTGATACAGGCTGTAGATTTGCACAACCAAACCACTAAAATGTGTGCTTTACTTTAGGTATTTTTGTTGTTTTACCTATTTTGTTGAGACAATTCAGATGTATAAGTTTAAAGCTCTATGTAATTGCTTTGGGCTGGAGCCTTATAAAAATATTTTATTTCCTGCGATATAATGATACTCATCTGACATCATCCCCAGCATCTTCCTTTACCTTTAGCTGGAGTGACATTTGAAAACAGCGATGCCAAGGAAGAGCTACTGATTATAAAATCACAGAGTGTAGTGGATGGATAGGCACAAAGGTAGAGGGAAAGGTGCCATTAGGTGACAATTAAGAGTTGGCTATGTCTTAGGCTCTCTCCAGGTCTCCATGTAAACAGCTTGAATCATCTCCGCTTTTAACTTTGAAAGATGTTGACACATGGCAGATTCCCAGGTGGCTCACTTAAGTGAAGGAAGTTTCTCTAACTGATGGGAATTTTTATTTGAAGTTTAAAATAAATTTGCCACATAATTTCTCACTTTTTATTATTGCTGCAAAGCTTTAACTTCAAAAGTAAACCATTTTGCCATGATTTTTCCTACAATTTTTTCCTAGAAATCATCTCACTGAAATAAGGGGTTTGGTCTGTGTCAGT
Organism: Psilopsiagon aurifrons; assembly: GCA_025447955.1. Taxonomy (NCBI): domain Eukaryota; kingdom Metazoa; phylum Chordata; class Aves; order Psittaciformes; family Psittacidae; genus Psilopsiagon; species Psilopsiagon aurifrons. The sequence continues at coordinate 22,716 of JAOEHY010005013.1, forward strand.
ATTTAGTATCTTCTTCCTTGATTTGGTCAGGATGGAGGGAGGTCTGCTATATGCAGAAGTGAGACAGACATCTGGGTTGCCTCAAACTCCTGAGATTCCACCTGGAGGGGAGAAAGGGACTCGGTCTTTCCCTGAAACTGACATATCCAAAGTGTTTAGACTTGACTAGAGATTGAACTGTATCTCTGTCTTGGGACTGTCTCTCAGGAGATTCCAGGACTAAGGACTTTGCACTCCAGATCTTTCCTTGAAAGGCAAATCTCAAGAGGTTAGAGAAGTGAGTAGGTAAGCCAAATGAAGAGACAGAGCTGCCTTAGTACAATGTGTGAGTAGTGGAGACCTGGATTCCCAAAGGATCTTGTAGGAGTAGGAAAGAGAAGGTGCACAAGGGTGATAGGAGCATGTCTCTGTAAGGAGAGGTTAAACAGACTAGAGGTCTTTTATTTGAGAAAAATATGTTTGAAGAGATTTATAATCCTGAGTGGAATACAGAAGCAGAAAGATTATTGTTTTCCATTTTTCTTTATAAAAGAACTAGGAAGAATCATCTAGGAGGTCAGGGAATAAGTTCAAAGTAAGTAAGAAGGAAATCCATTTTCATGTAGTAGAAGAAAAGAGTGGGATGCATTGCCAGAAAATGTGGTTATGCAAAAGGTCCTTGGCTTCAAGGATTAGACAAAATCAGAAGAGAACAGTTTGTCAAGGGGAATTACATTTGTAGAACTCTCTTCTGGCTTACGGTATCTGAGCCTGTGATTTCTGAGAGGTATGAGAGCATGGGCTCTGGTATGTTCCCCTGGCCATTGGAAGAAAGGGCAACCGGAAAAGGAAAACAAGGAGAAAACAGTGGGAATGATAGATGAGAAAAGGGAAGGGGAAGGTCACAGAATCAGAAGTGTGCAATTAGGAAACCAGAAGAGGTGCTGAGCACCCTGACAGTTCCCACTGCTCCCTGGACATGTTTGAGGTACCAATGGATGGTTGCCTGGCCCAGCAGCATGGTAGAAAAGGGGAACAGAAGCTGGTCCCTCTTTAACTTCCTCCTGATGATGATATGAAAAGCCAGTTTGGCTGCAGCCAGGAGGAGGTGATGAGATGGTCTTGGGACTTGGTGGGTCTCTAAGAGGGAGAAAGGTAAGAGCTTCTGGAAGATGGTCACTGTTGGAGGCAGAGTCCTGGGGCTGAGGGTCCCTTAGGCTGACCAGTACAGCCACTCTTTACCTGCGAACCAGCGCACCTGCACAAGCATTACTCTGACTGTGGGGCTTTTGATACGGTGATGAGTACCTTCAGGAAAGCAGAAGCGCAGTCATGAAAGTTTGTCAGAAAAGACAAAGAATCAGGGGAATTTAGTACTATAGCTGACAGTTGGCACTATTCCTTTAAACATAGTTTTACATTCTCTAAATACATTCATAAATACGTCTTTTCACCAGATGATGTAATGTAGTCTCAGCTTTGTATTAAAATGACTTATTTGCTCTAATCTTCATTTGTTTCAAGGGATCATTTACCTCTGCTCTCCCTGAGTTAGTTCTCCCCATCCTTCTGGCCAAAGACAAGTAAATAATGTAATTTATTTTTGGTCACATGTCCTGTTGAGGTCCTGGGGAAGGACTCAGAACTTCTCCATCCTTCTGTTGTCAGGGATCAAGCCAGGGGCATACAGAAAGATGGAGCTGTACTGCCATGCATGTTAAAAATGATTTTACTTGATAAGTGTGAAATTACATCTAATTACAAAGTTAATGTAAGTGAATGTAATCAGATAATTACAATGGGTAATGACATGATATTTACAACTTATAATGATCTTGTTATTATACTGTATATAATGACATTATCAAAATCCTTTCTGAAGTTTTCTCCCTCTTTAATTGGCCTTTTCATATAAACCAAATTATTTTAAATGTTTTATAATGTTCTGTCTGAATCCTTTACGTTCTAACATATAGGTTTAAAGCCTTCCTAAGTGGTTTTGTAATATTATAGCTATTTACTTTTTTTTTTTTACAAAAATAATAAAATGCAGCAGCTCTTTTTAAGGTGTGATGCAAAAAAGCCTTTGAAAAAGTCTAATTTCCATTCTTTTTATTGCACACCACTTGAAGAAGTGAGCAGAATTGTTAATAGGAGGCAGCATGTGGGCAAAGCCCTACCTTAGGTAGCAAGTGACCTTGGGGCTATTCTCTTGGGCAAGTCATTTCACTATTTTATGCCTTGATTTCCCTATCTGTAAATGGGAAATGATATTTCATCTCATCTGTGAAGTAAGTTATAATAAAAAGATGAAAACTGACAAATATCTCAAGGAAAGGAAATTAAGAATTCACAGAAGGAATGAAGACAGACTTTAATTGGAACGAAGGCCCTCTACTTTAGTGAACACTAGGCTTGCTAATTTATGAATATTGGTGCATGTCCCCTACCCCCTTCACACAAAGCTCAGATAATTGGTCTTTGTTCGAGGAACTGCCTATGGGTTGGAAAAACAGCAGGAGCTCCCTTTGTGAGTGCTTTGGGCCCAGCTCCAAAGGTCCTCTCAATACTGGTGTATTCAAGGCTGCTGCAAACATGAGGCCTGATTCATGTCACCCACCTTACACCACTTTTGTGCCAGTGTAATTCCATTTAAAGTGATGGCATTGATCATGCAACATAATACTGAAGTAATTCACCTGATTTCAGTGAAATTACTCTGGCACAGAACTCAAGTTAAACAAGGCCTGATTGGAGTCTGTAGGGCTTGAATCTTAATTGTTTTCTAAAGTCTCATAGGTATAAAATGCTAGTATTCTGACCTGTGAGCATTTGATCCCTTCTCTGCATGGAAGCAAACGATCCCATCAAAGCCACTGCTTTTTAATCCTTCTGACCACTTCCTCATGATCCCTCTTTATGTTAGGCTCAAAAGGGCCAAAAAATGGTTGCTAAGCTTGCTGATGGCACAAGCTTAGGCCAAGTCTCCATCAAGCCAAGTCTCCCTTTTCTTTGCTCTGGCTAGGTGAGCCCAGGGCAGTCAGAACATAGTTGGGGTTCCAAGAGAAAGGACTGAACCAAGTCAAAGACCATGCTGCAGCTCCAGAACAGACTGCATTAGCAAAGAGTTGCCCTTTGGACCCAGAAGTGGAGTCCTTCTCAGTTCACAATAAGCTTTGCTGTCCCTCAGTGCTTGCCCATTGCTAATGGCAAGGGTAAGTCATGCAGAAACTCTGGCTTTGCAACTTCCAGTAATCATAGCGTATTAATGAAGCCTCTTATGTAATATAGCCTATGCTATATTAGATTATATAGTTACAAGCCTATAGCCCCATCAACTCAGGTAGATAAACAGAAAGCAACATAAGCTAGAGAAAGGAGTGTTATTTGGCTTAACCACTGCTGGGTGTCCAAAGCAGAGGTGGTTACACATGAATAGATGAAGAGATACCACTGACTGGGTATGGCTGACTGACGCTAACTGACATTTGGCTGACATTGCCCATGTAAGCATGAGTGGGTGCAGCATTGCCTCATAGCAGCCTTCCAGTATCTGAAGGGGGCCTATAGGGATGCTGGGGAGGGACTCTTCACTAGGGACTATAGTGATAGGACAAGGGGCAATAGGTTTAAACAGGGAAATTTAGGTTAGATATAAGGAGGAAGTTCTTTACTGTGAGGGTGGTGAGGCACTGGAATGGGTTTCCCAGGGAAGTTGTGAATGCTTCATCACTGGCAGTGTTCAAGGCCAGGTTGGACATAGCCTTGGGTAGCACGGTTTAGTGTGAGGTGTCCCTGCCTATGGCAGGGGGGTTGGAACTAGATGATCTTAAGATCCTTTCCAACCCTAACTATTCTATGATTCTATGATTAAAAAGAAAGAGGTGAAGGAGGTCTAGATGTAGCCATCAGCATTCTAGGGTTGTGCCTGGGTAACCATTAGGTTGCCTCATCCATTACAGCTTTTTTCAGCAAAGGAGAAGTCATGTTTAAGAGCATGAAAGGACTTAAACCACTGGAAATTACAGACTTAATCCCTTGCAGAAGCTAGGAAGCAGGGATCATTTCTGCATATGAAACTGGATATGAAGGATGAGATCAAGAAAAAGAAGGTATAGGTGTTTTATCATCACAGGAGAAGGGAACATAAAAAAGAGACAGTCATGCTCAGCACGAATTGCATTTGAAGAACTAGATCTGGTTGTTTCCTTGGTTTTTCTTTTTATGATAAATTAAGAGGAGCAGCCAAAGAAAAAGATATTTAATTAGATTGTGAAGACAGACCACTTTAGCAGAAGGATGCAAATTTGCAGAAAATGTCTTATATCAAACACCAGTTTGAATCCAGGTGAATTGTGGAGTCAGCCGCAGTATAATCTAGGAAATATGAGACTACAAAAATGTGATCTCATGTTGATGATGTACAAAGAAACAGCATTAATTCTAATGAACACCAGAGGAGTCCATACAAGGACAACCCAGAGAACACAAGACCTCCTGGAATTAATAATTTCCTCCTCAGTAATAAACTGTAGTTTCTATAGTTTTGCACTCACAGCAGGCTATTAAATAGCAGGCTTCGTGGATTAGATCAGTGTACCTTTTTTCTACGGAAGGCAGGATAACAGGCAACGCTCTCTCCTTGTTCAGCAGTCCAACATAAGAAATACCTGAAAAAAGAATATACTAAGAGGACAAAGCATGCTTGATATAGACTTTCCATGTGTATCCTCTGAGACTACAGACACGCAGACCTGGTCACTGGAAACACTGACTTCTTTGATGACTGAAGATGTATGATGTGGTTTATCCATTGTGCAAGTATCCACTGGTATAATGTTCAAAGAGGTTTGGTACACTAGCTTTTTCACATCTTAGAGTATGCAGGAAGGGTCTAAAGCCAGCAATATTTCAAAATCAGAAGTTCACAGCACCTGTGGATGTCTGACAGGTCTGCAAAGGGTGTAAAGGGAATACACTCACCTGGAAAAACAGTTCAGTCCAGGAACACAAATGGTCCTGGTTCATTTGTGAACATGAGTGTCCAGTTTGACCATGAAGAAGGTCACACAACTGAGGGTACAAACTATATCAACATATTAGCCATAGTGCCTCTCCATGCATTTTCTTAATCAACTACTTAGGTGAGGTACTGAACATTAAAAATAGTAGTTCCAGCAATGAGGTAGCCAAGCACTAGTGCTGGCTCTAGTTATCAAATGAAGGAGATATAAGAACTGAGGGCGGGTTGCTCCAAAGGCAGTTACAGAGGTAAGAGAATGGAAAAGACTGCTGTACTGGAGGGTGGGGGCTGGCTGAACAGAGGACCATGCAGGATACTCTTTGAAGGGTAGCTTGAACTTTCATTATGGCTGTCAAGAAAGTTTTTCAAGAAAGACTTGGAGACAATGGAAAAAGAGACAAAATTCAGAGAGTGTCAGTGCCTAACACAATACCCTTCTTTGTCAAAATTCTCTACCTGAGAAAATGCGGTGGTCCTAACTGACTCAGAAGTATGAGGCTTGAGAAAAATTATGGGCAAAATTCCTTGGGATAGACCCAATAATCACCTGTTCAGTATTTTTTTTTGATGAACAATCACAAGAAGTGTGAGACAGTTGTCCATATTTATTGACACAAAAGCATGTCGAACCAATGTCAGGAAGAAAGCTTACACAATAGTTTACAGAAAAAATCAGATTAATTCCTAGGAACAGGATGAAGTTCAATTGGAAAAGTGCAAGACCATGCACACAATACCTACTAATAACCAGATGTTATTAGCTATACAGCAAGGAGTCAGACTTGTTGGAAGCAGAGGGGGTGTCCACTTAGGTAGAAGAGAGGGTGTAGGATGGAAAGCCTGTGAGTAAGTCACCTTTATGGTGCAGCCAAGAAAAAAAGACAGATGTTATTCTAGCTGTTATGTTATGTATTTCCACCAAAGATGGAAAGGATGAATGTTGTTGAACAAGATGCATCCGATAAAGAACCTGTGTTAAAATGAGGTGAATTCAAGTTTTAGTAGCTACAGGGTTTTTTCTACAGTAATTAGGGGAAAGAACAGACTATCTTGCAAGAAGAAACAAAGAACTCTGTTTGTTTAGCCAAAGAAAACAAAGGTTGAGAGAGGGAATTATTGTGCTCTACAGATATGTCAAGAGAATAAGCATCAGAGAAGAGAAAAAGTATTTAACTAAAGAACAATATTGACATAAGAATAAAAGGCTGTAAACTAGCGAGGAATACACTTAGACTAGAAATTAGAAAACACTTGCAAACATTGGAGCTGCAGGGCTTGGCAACAATCTTCCAAAGGAGCTATGTGAGCAAAAAAATTCAAACACTTTCCAGGTAAAACCAGATCAGTTCATGAAATAAAATCTGCCACACAATCAGCTATGAGAACAGGGAATTTAATTTATGGTTCTGAAGGCATCTTTGAATCCAGTGCTAAAACGTAGATGCCTTGTGTTAATGTCTAACCTATGCCTCAGCTTTATATTTTGATAAATGAGGATAACACTATTAACTTATCCCACATGATTATTTTGAATCATGTCTAGAGTACCAAGTATAGGGATTTGTAAGCGTTAGTACTGCAGTTAGTTAAGAGGTTCCAGAGAGGTGCCAATCATTCAAATAAAAACGAAGAGCTGTGTGTGCATGTATATTTATATGTACTTGCATGCATATATTTTATATACTTTATATCTTTTTTCACATTTTAACATAATAAAATTTTGTAAATATGCTATAGAAGTTATGTCATAAATATATAATTGCTTATAACAGATTTTCTAAACCACTGTCTGGTTTATGCCCCACAAATAACTTATCCTGTCTACAGTGTCCAGAACCTCTGAAAATCTGTTGTAATGCTTTGTTCAGACCTATAGAACTCTCTTAAGAATAACAGGTTTAGCACTAAAAATCACTACAGAAAGAATAAAGATTGGCAGGCTGATGTCACTCAAAATTCGATGTCTTCAATACCATATTGTTCAATACACAAAGCTTGAAGGTGGTAGATACAAAAAACAAATCCAAAGCAAAAGGCAGCTACCTTCACATTCAGTTTTAGTTTATTCTGAGCGAATAAAGCTTGCATCTAACCCTTCATAATAGTCAGGTGTAAGTAGACACTAGCTGATATTGGCCAGAAAGGACAGATTTGGCCATTTACCACAAGTCTATGCTTTTCTGACTGCATTATTTATGAAAATATTAATTATAAATGAGAAACATGCTGAGTAGGGACAGAGAGCAGTGGTAAATGGAAAAATGCCCGAAAGAGGAACGTGATCGGTTTGAGAGTGCTCCTCGCTACAGAACGTGGCTCAGTGCTGAAAGGTGAATACCAGTGATTGCTCTCGGTTCAGACCTGCAAGCTTTGCTCTGTCACCGAAGAGAAAGGAGCTTATCAGTTTCCTGTTGCTCCCAGGTATGTTGCCTCCTGGCAGGCGGGGTATACATCAGGCCTCCTCTGCATTCTCTTCTGACAGCTCTCCGTTTTGTTTCCAGCGTCTCTATTAGTGGCAGGATTTTTTCCCTGCACAGTTTTAGTTTCAACAGGTGCCAGGATTTGAACTGGTCAAAGTACAAAGATTAATTCATGCCTAAATTGTCACTATCACAGCCATAACTATCAAAGTGTTGCCATGCCACTTCCTAGGTCAATTTATGGCATAAATACCCTGTCAAAGGCACAATGATTTATTCATTCCCCTCAAAGATAAGTATCATATGGTGGGACTCATTATATGATTGATTTCAGCTTATTTGAATGATTGCACTGCTGATGGTGGACGCGAAGGGAGGCATCAGACTTCTGGGAACTAGACACATAACACCAGTGTGTTTTCCATGGGAGCACTTTCACTCACACACTATATCTCAGGCTTTAGCTGGGTAATTTATGTCAGCTCCAGTAAGGCTGACAGAGCCCCTTTAAAAAAAATAGTAATAATGAAAAATATTTCAAAGCTCGTTTTCCTTAAAACCAGCATGAGACTTGTGAGGAGCCTTTGAAATTTGTGCCTGCCACTCCTGATCTCTCTGATGGCAGTTTCACTAAGTGCCTGCCTCAGTGAGACAGCAAAACTCAGGGAACAGAGCAGCTTGGGAGGAACAAAACTTGTGTGGTTTCTCTGGCTGGTGTCAGATCCAGGTCTTTGCTGATGGCAGGTGGAAAAGCAAGCGAATGACATTGGCTCTGCTGAACAATCACAGTGCCCCTCTGTGGTTCCACACACCAGCAGTTATTTCAGTGCAGATGCAGTTTTGTAAGGATATCAGTGGAGTTAAACTTTGGATTGAAATGGGCAGATTTGTTGTTTGGAGACAAGAGGAAACTTTGTGGTATAAAATTCACAATGTCTTGAGAGGTATACCTATATGGTAAATGCAGCTTTACTGTATAAATGCCAGGATTTGGTTTCCCTGCAGCAATGCTTAGTGTTCTGAAAGATCTGTTTTAATGAGCTGTTCTGTAGTAAAAAGCTAAGAACAGAGATATATTGATAGACTTATGTGCTGGATATTTAAACGAAGTCCAGTGTTCTACACACTAATTTAGCAGTTCACAGCATCAAGCCATTCAGCCTTCTTCTTGGATGTTGAGGGTGCATCTACATTTACATTTGAGGTCAGAGTGGTAGTGTGCTACTGAAGTAAATCTCCCAGTTGCCTCCACTTGCTCTTTGTTTTGTATCATAGAGCAGTCGCAGAGTAAACAAACTGGATTCCTTCCAAAAGAAAACTAAATGGAAAGATCTGATCCAGACCTGCATCTAATGGTTTCTAGCCACAAATAGGCAGAAAACAGCAAGCCTGAAGTGAGCCTCCAAAGTTTTACTTTACCCACTCTGAAATTTGTACCTTGAGAACACCAGGTCCTCAACACTAATTACTTAATGAAGGCTTGCTCCCACTCATCCACACTGACTGCCAATAGGGACACAACCTGTATGAGGCAGGTCCTGTGGACAGCACAATCTGAAAGACCAGTGTGACAGAAAGATCCCACAGTTCAACCCTTTCTGAAAACTGCCCACAGCATTTTCTCAGCTTTTCACATAAATGCCACTACTGCCATGACTGAAGTTTTCAGTATTTATGTACTGACCTATTCTCAGATCTGGAGCTGAAGTGAGGTTTGAATACAGGTATTGGTAACAGCTCTACCATCATCCTTTCTTCCTTCATGAAAAATCATTACAAAATTTGATGTTTTTTAAAACCACTTTCCAGTTTTGAGAATCAGTAAAATGCAACAGAAATGAAGTTCAGTTGAAAAATTCTCTTCATAAACTTTACCTGTACACAGAAAAAACCACAGAATGTAAACTAAATAGCCAATAGCAAATGAATTGCTGCCTTTTAATTTTCTTTTGTATTTTGTGTTCTGGGCCCATTTTCTTAACATTTCAGGATTACAAAACAGAACAGTAAATTTATACAGTTTAAAAATTCACAAGCAATTTCTCTTTCATGTCCAGCCTCTTCCCATGTGCCCCCTTTGGAGGCACCGTTCTGTTTGCACTTATAGCAATATTCCCTGGAAATAGCTGGGTTCAACTACTGTGAAATATTTTGCAGAATCACATTTTTCAAGTTTAAAGGGATACCTGCTTAAGAATGGTGACTTGCAAAGTGATCTGCTGGGTTTGACATGAAGAGACTATGCCAGTGATGCATGCAGCAGGCAACAGGTTGGTTTATACTTGGTGTGCTCTGGACCTTCTAATGACATTGGTATGTTTTCATCCCTTTTCCCCCAGAGCAACGGTAAAATATAGCTTTAACCCATGGATAGCTATATGCAGGATTGATGTGTTTTACATCATGGACCATACAGAAATATTGATGTGGTTTTATCTCTTCGATCTTGAACCAGTTATTATAGCACCAGAGAACCCTGATATTAAGCTGCTCTTTGAGTCTTATCCAGGCATAATGTGCTATTCAATTGAAAGGCTGGCACTGTGAAGAAGATGCAGAGGGTGTAATCACAGCCATTACAGAGAGCCATCAGTGGAGCCAAACCTACACTTTCCACAGTCAGCAGTAGGCAGCTAGATGAAAAGGAACTATTAGAAACCAAACCTAGCACTCCGTGTGTAATAAACGATCAAGAGAAAGCCTATTAGGGAACTGTTTCCACAGAAAGGCAAAATGCTGTCATATAGAAAAAGAAAAGATTCGGTGCTAGTTTGAAAAGGTCAGCTTTTCAGGATAAACTGACAATGCTGATATTGGAAAGCTGCCACCTTTACCATCACCACTTGTATCTTCAAATTCTGTCTTCCAGCCTTTGTAATGGGGCAGAGTTTATCAAAGGGATGCCTTCATAATCCTCCCTTCTCCCTGCTTGCCTCATTTTTTAAAATTTTTTTTTTTTGGAGGTGGATTATCTTTAGGGTCATTTTTAGGTCATTTGTATTCAGTGATTAAAAGAAGCTGGAGCATTCTAGGTATTTTTGATGCTCCCAGAGGACTGTTTCTCTCTCTGTCCTCCTCCCTGCCAACAGTGCTTAGGGAAAGTGCAGTTCCTCCTGCCTTCTTAGCATGGGGAAACATCAGTGACTTCCTAAGCAGTGTCTCTGTGGGGAGCAGAGAAGGTCAAGAGCAGTGTTAATAATCACCTGTGCAAAAGAGAAGCAATACCCAGTGAGGCCAAGCATCACTTAAAGTCAATGTTTCTGAGAAGTTTGTATTCATTTGCATCCTTTACATGAGAACCAGTCCTCAGCAAACCATGGAATTGCAGGGTTGGGTAATGTCTCATCAGATATTTAGCCCAACCATCTTTGTCAGGAGTATTTGCTCTAAATATAGAAACATTTTATTTAATGTGTTCTCTAATTCTGGCTTCTTTGATGCTGAGGTCCCTGCGAGCTCTGTAGGGGATTGAATTTATTATAGTTCACTCTGTAAAGAGATTTCTGCCAGTTTTAAACAGTTGATGGCTGTAAACAAAAAATGGTGACAAATCCTTGGAGAGGTGAACCTTCCCACTGGCTGGATCCTGAGGATCTGGTTCAGTATGAAGTTTTAGCATGGGATAAAGAGAAGAAGAGAAAAGGGACAAAACGGAAGTTGTTGAAGGGAAACCCTACTTTTGTGATCCTGAAGCAGCACTAACAAGAGATGTACTACCTGAGTCCCTTTTTGCTAACATAACATGTCATTGCCTTCAGACCATACATGATGCTATATGACGCATATGATTTCTTTTTTCTTTTTTAGTCATTCCCATGTCTCTTTCATCTTTTTTTTGGTACTATGATTCAAGGCTCGCTGCGAGGCCAGTGTGCAGATATGCACAATGCATTTCAAGAGCTGAACTTAGGACTGCAGGTATTATCAAAGCCAGAATTCTCCAGTGGCCTGTGTTATGTAACCTATTTTCATTGAAAATCATTGGTATTTGGATAACCACCTCCCTTAGGCTTTTTAAAAAACCCCCGCAGAGCTATGACTGAACATAGGAAAAGAGCACCCTTTGAGTGCTAACAAAATTAATCTAATCTTCATTAAACAACTGGAAAAAAATAGTGGCTTCGGGCTGATATTGCTCAAAATATTGCAAACAGAACACATAGTTATTAAGAGGATTATGATAAGCTTATGTCAGAAGAGTAAAAGCAGGAGTAGAAACTGGAGTCTTGGGCTGAAAGAATGGCTGACATTTCTAGAGATTTATGCATATTCAAATAGTAGATTTTGCAAATAACACCCCGGATATCCAAAGGAGCTCACCCCAAAGGAGTTTAACTCAGTTTCTGTAATGAGTTCACTTCAGTAAGATGAAGACCCCTTGAAGTACTTCAAAACACTTCATAATGCAACTCAGATAAGTGATTTTTATGTACAGTACATGCATTGCTGTACTGCTACCCATAGACACATTATTTGACGCTACCATGACCCTTAGTACAAAACCAAATTAAATTGTTGCTAATCCAGCTAATTGTTGCTAAAACCCTCAAAGCTTCACGTGCTTTCACAGGCTGAGAGTTTCGGAAAACTTTAATTTTCTGAAGTTTCAGTTTATATGTGAATTTTCAAAAGTGAGCAGTTTGTCACCTCTCTCATGCATAAGCCCTGCTTCCTCCTTAAATGTGTGTATTTTCTGTCATTTGCACAAGACGTTACTGACTGTCAGGCAATTTCAGGACTAATGTTTGCTCCACAAAAAACCTTGCAATTCCCAAAGAAGAAGGTGGTACTACTGCTTTTATACAACACCTGGATAGTTTGGGGGTTGGCCTATCATGCGGAACACTGGCCAATTCCCTTTTCTACCTGGAGCATTTGAAATCTATTTCGCCTTGTGGGGCTCTCTCTTCGTTGGTCCAGTGAGGTATGGTTGTCTCACTTCTCTCCCTCTCTTCTCATTTGCTGAATATATTTTTAGCATGGAAGACCTTCTTGCATGGACAGAAGGAATGGGACTGAGTGTGTCTTTCTGACCTAGCGAGTACAGCTTGCTCTTGAGCAGGCTAAATCTCAAGGTACTAAGTTTGCTGGTGTCTCTTCTCCAGTGCTGGTTGTAGGTAATATCCAAGAGTCTGTGTAAGAACATACAAGAGCAGACACTGGCAATCTGCTTTTCTGCCTCCTGAAAAATTCCTTGTTCACTCCCACACTCCTTCTCAGTCAAACTTTCAATATTATGTGTACAAAGGAGCTGCTTCAACTGGAAAATTAGAATTCCTCCCACTCCCTATATTCACTCTAGAGACACTTGTGTTCCCCTGGCATGGCCTTTCTTCAGGAGATTGTCTTTTGACATGTTTTGGGGTGCATGCTCTGACCACCACTGTTTTCACATTGTGGTGGCAATGACATCATTTGACTCCGCATTGTCAAGAATGAGTGTGATTCTCCCTCTGTTTTAAACCCCTTTTCAAGGGGAAAAACAGCATGAGCACTGACTGAGCTGGGGGCAGGTGTTTCTGATCATGGTACTCCAAAACTCATGCCTACTTGTTCTTGAGTTGGGGGTGAGGAACTTGGGGAGCCTTACAAATGTGTAGATAGACAAGGGTTGCTGCTAGGTGATTGCTGGGAGGTGTGGTTGTGCGGATAAGGGATTAATATGTTTCTAGAAGGTCCCAGTGTAGTGAGCCAGTCTGTCACCCGCATTGCTTTCCTGGGGATGATGCATCCTGCCTATGCTGAGGAAACTGATGTTGAGGAGGAGAAAAACTTGTCCTTGCTTCTTTCTGTGGGCCATTTGACAAGCTTAACTTCTCCTTACAGGAGGTTGTGGCTGATGGGCTTTTTCAGTAGGCTGGAAAGTGGTTGCAGCATATTGCTGGTTTAAGGGCAAAAGGAATTGGGGAATGAAGCAGGTATAGCAGCCAGTGGGATGGGTAAAATATTGCTATACATAGCGTGAGAAAAACATGTGTGTTTGTACCTGATTTTCTTGGCAGAATACAGCAATCCAGTGTCATCATCCTGCTGCACACCAAACAAGTCACTATAATTTGCATTTGTCCATTCTGCGTTGTGCATAAACAGCTCACACATGCTAGTTATGCACAGGGTTGGAGCAAACAAAACTCTCCAAACCCTTATGCCCTTCTTGCTACCGCAGGAATTAGGGGCAACAGTTGACGCTGTTCCGTGCCCTCCCTTAGTAAACATCTAATCATTCTTGGGAGGATTTGGAGTTGGTACTTTTTACCATTATTATTTCCCTTTATTATTATGGATATATTAATAGCCACAGCCCCTATTTACACACACAAAATACAGCCTCTGCTCATACTGTCCCTGGGGTTCCATGTAACTTTAGACACAGGAGGAGGTGAGGGAAAAGAATAATGGGTATGAACCAGGGGCTGGCCTCAGTCTGCGCAGTTCATTCTGCCTGCATTGTTCTCCTAAGGATGGAGTGAATCTTATGCTAGAGATTTTACCCTAAAACTGAGGGCAGATATAGACTACATCTCATTTAGAGTAAGCACACAGAAGCTGCGTGGAATGGAGTGCAGATAAACTGTGTCTGACTAGCAGTAATATCTAAAAGCAGTTGCTTTTATGATGAAAGGTTCTTTAGATGAAAGAATATGTAGCTATGCAGTTGACCGCAGGTAGAAAGAAAATGCAAGGAGACAGAACTCCTCTGAGGGAGCTGTGTGTCAGAGAACAACAGCGGGGAGGTCAAAGAATCCCAGAGAAAATGTGCAAAGAGAACCCAAAGGCACCAAAGAGCAATATTTAGCAATATCTGACAAAAACCCACCCCTGAGACCAAAGACAAAAGAGCAGATCTTTTTTTAGGCATGAGGGCAATCCAGAGACATGAAGTAGCAAGCAAATGCTCAGCTTCCTATGTTTACTGAAACAAGACTTTGTATACCTATTATTTGTAGTTAGATATGACCTTACCAGAGATATCTGTTTACTTGATAATTAACTTGGTGGAAATGGCCTGTGCAGTCATATAGTTGGTTAAGGTCTGAAGTCCAAAGAGGAGATGCAATTCACTTTTACTGACATTCACTGTGTACTGAAAAGTTCACTTTACTTAGCACTTGATGAACTTTTCCTCTAATTACTGAATGTCATTAAAGTAATACTACCTCTTTATCCTAAGGAGAAACCACTAATGACTATCCAAGCTTCACCTGCTACTCAGGTCATTGGATAGCGTAATCTTTAGGTAATTTAATGCCTGAATTGGCTTGGATCTAAGCTTAGGCATTTTTACTACTTAGGCAGGACTGGTTTATAACTCATTTATGGCTTGTGCCAAGAGCACTAGGGTATGATACATATGTGTTTCTGTCTGAAAACCAAAAAGTAATCTGACCTTATTAAGTATGTTTTTCTGTAGGCTCATTATCCACTGGACATGTTTGAATTGGATATTTAAACTATGCTTCACAGTCTCCTGTTCTCTTTGCTGCACACAATGGTATATAGAAGAAGTTTAGCTTTACCAGGCAGAACAGATTGCAGGGAACAGTCACCCACCAGTGGTGATGATAAACAACCTTTTACAACAATTGTCTAGTTAAAACATCATTAACAATTAATGGCATACATCAGAGAACTTACTGAACCCATTTAAGACTAATTTACTGCCTATAAAAATATGGCATGAAGAATTTATGGATCATTAGCTTTTACTCCAGAATGAAATATTGCTAACTGAAACTCTCAAAAAATGTTGCAAACAATCACTCATTAAAACCACATGAAATTAAATTAATTAATAGCAGAAGGAAAGGAAATGGAGGCAAGGTTTGTCAATGTTTGGGTAGAGGAAGCTAACTTCTTATGTCACTGAATGGATGAAGATTGCATTTTCTGACAAGGTTGAAATCTACAACTAAATAGCTCAAACAGATTTTTCATGTGTAATAAATTTTTCCTTTTTTAACCAAGAAGCATTAGATCATAACTGATCAGAATTCTTAACATGGTCTATTAATCACAGTAAGTTATTTTGAAACACTGTTAAAGAGACTATAACAATGTTAAAGTTAATTAACTGATTCCTCCAAATAGTTCATACATAAATTCAAATCTGGCAGCTGCTCCAGCTCTATGTATTAGGATTTCAATTATGCCTTTAGGCCAACACAAGGCTATTAGAAATGGATTAGAGCTAACTATAATTTCCTGTTCACTGTAGCCCAATGAGACTAACTCAGAGTGTAAGTTGTTTGTAATAGGAAAATTGTAAATGTTATATACCTTAAAGTTCTGTAGAGGGCTTTTAGAACAAGGCGAAATACTTGCACAGCTTGGCACTGTTTCTGTAGGAAAGTGTTTTTTGGTTTTGTTTTTTTTTGGTTTTTTTTCTGTTTGTGATTTTTGTTTTCATGAGAAACTGACTGCTGGGTAGTTCTGGAACAATGACAACACTATTTTCACAATATTTTCTAAATTCTTCCAGTCTTGAGAGTGTAAGGCTAGAAGTTCACACCACAACAAATGGTCAACTTCCTTGTCATTCACATTGGTTTAATTCTGAGACTTCCATAATATTCTACAAACTACCTCTTAAGTACAGTAGAACAACTAAAGAATTGGGCTTTAGCTAGTTTGGGAACAAAGCATTTGTTTGATATATAAAGTAAAAAGAAGGGAATTTTGGCAAGCCCTAGTATTTTCCATTCCAACATTTTATCTCCTTTTCCACAGCAGTTCAAGTGTCTCCACAGTTTAAAGAAAGATTTTGCTCTTTGGCAGTAGAAGAACCGTGTGTCACAGGGTAAGCTAGTGCAGTGTTTAAGTTTCAGTTGTGTAGGTTCTGAATCAGAGTCCAAACTGCAGGACAGAGCATGGAGGTGGTTTGGAAAGTCGATATCACCTACGGGAAGCCAAGATAAACCAGCTTGAAGGGTTTGTCTGTCAGGAGATCAAGTCACTTTTGGCATAGAGGCAGGTTCTTCTCTCCAGTGAAGAGCTTCATGGTAGATATTGCAACAGTCTGAGAGACTTCTGCCTCTCCTTGGTGACTATTTAGCTAAATGGCCTCAGTACCTATAGCTGAGGTGAATGGAGGGTAGGGAGGAAGGAGAAGGGAAGCAGTGTTCACAGTTCACTACCCCCCAAAAAAAGCAACTACAGCAATAAAATGACCTAGTGTGATTCTGTAGCTTTAAAATTTGTGCAGCCATTTAAGAAGAGTTTGTAGAGTTGCATTACACCCATATCCTTTGAGCATCTGGATAAAGGACCTGATTTTACCCTGGATGAGTAAGTTTCCACTGAGTACACAGCTGATGCTTCTAGGACACTAGGTGTCTGCCAAGAATTCAGATTTGGCAGTGACTCCCTTCCTTCCAAGGACATCCCACTAGCAGGTTCTGCAAGGCTGTAAAACCTTCACAACAAGCCAAAATTTGGAAGTTTTTATGACATTGGTTTTGGAACTGAAAACATGGTGGTAAGCTTGATAAAGAGATGATCAAAAGGAGCATGTTTTATGGTATCCTCAATATTTAATTTACCAACACAGCACAAACTTTAGCAAAATGTCTCCCTCAGTCTTAGTATGTATGCTAGTGCAGCATCAGCAGGACTAAATACACCATTTCTTAGTACACCATACCATTCTTATTTGGACTCTTGCCAGAGCAAGAGAGACAGAAATTCTATTTTTTTAAATTAATATGGAGTTCTTTTTGGCCATCATCCGATTTTTAAAACACTATACATTGTATGCTTGCAGCTTTAGTAAGGCTTTATTTTTATCTACAAAAAACCTTCCTCAGAGCTCACAGGCTAATCACTTTCTGACTGTTTTACAGTGTGTAAAATTGTTGTCTTGACTTCACTCCAGGAAATCTCTGTCAGTGGATACACCAAGAAGACAATAGTCAGCTTATAATAAAATCTAGTATATTTTTTTTTCAGAACATTCCTCACTTACACATTGATTTCCAAGAACCGTTCATGGTCTTCTTAAATTTTTATTAAATGAAGAAACATGAACTGAATCATGTAATGGTTGCTCATAGGGAAGACTGCACTAAGCTTAAATTAATGAAGGCTGGATGATTAGAGAGACTGCCACCTCATAATATGCAAGCTCCATATAGTGAAACAATGTAATGGATAGATCCTCGAAGAAGGCAGCTGGCCATAGCTACGCAATTATTTAAAATTAATATCTGTGCATATGAATATGTACTCTATATCTGCTTAGATTCAGCTGGTGCAGAAAAACATATTCAGTTTTGAAGAAGCAAAATAAAGCCCACATCCTAAGTTCCATTGTTTTTATGCACAATATTTATGCTTCAGGACATTTCATATACATTATTTCTTAGGCTCCAGTATTTGCAGGATACATCTGTCCTCCACCATTACTCAGATATCTCAAACTTCAAAATTAAGTGAAAAAAAATCAGCTAAAACGTTTTAGTTTTACCCAAATACATATTTGGGTACATAAGGGTGAAACTTAAAGGAAACTTGGATACATAAAGGTGAAACTGCAAATTTTTCAAGCTTTTAAAGCAAAATTATCACATAACCCAGTCTTCAATAGTGCCTGTAAATGCATCCCCTCCTGAATATTTCAAACTCCTATAGCTCATGCACAAAAAAAACCCAGCCTTTACTTCTGTTCAACATCATGATACCATGTTCTGTGAGAGAGCAAATATAATCTTCGATACTACTATTGCTCTAGTTTGGTGATCTAGGTATATAAATCAATACTGGTTGCCATCTTTTCAAAATTCGTTCTTCAATAAATTATTCTTTGGAAGTGTAGTAAACATTTTCATATAAGGCAGGGAATGACCATATAATTATGTAAAATTTTGGTGAATACAAAGTTAAAAGCCGTCTGCTGTAACCCTCCTTTTGGATAACATGTTTAATTAACAAGACTCTGGTACTGTCTTTTGGTTTTGGCAGCTTCTGATTCTTTCTTTGCTTAACTCTAAGGTTATGTGAGCATAATTGTGTGGTTGTCAGGGCCATTGTCTCAGTGTAAGAAAATGAGCAATTTTTATAATTTCTCTCAGCTTGCTCTTCCAGGTAATTTTCCTCCACAAAAATGGGGCATGGGAGGGGGAGATGAGACAACTTTTCTTTGACTCATTTAGAAGGGAGGAGCTGCCATCACGTCTTTCTGTAGGTTCTTATTCTAAGAACAAATGTCCAATCTCTTTCTAGTTCACTGTTTGGATGGAAGACATACATTACCAGGTTTTTATTGATCTGCTCTGAAAGGTAATCCTTTCTGTGGATGGCAGAATATATACTGCTTCTTATCCCTCTGTAGCATTCATAATAATTTTGTGAGGCCTTCAGTAGGTGATGAAATTTGGATTAATTCAATCTGTTTGTGTGCATGTGTGTGTGCATGCACTCATGGTTTACACTTTTGGTTTGGGTTTTCAGATACTAGGGAGATAAGAAACATACAAAAACATATTAAAAATTATCTTTTTACTTGTTCCTCTCCTCTTTTTTTCTTCTCTTTTTGTATACACAATGAAGTTTATGACAATAAATTGAGGTTACTTCCTGTTTGTGAAGTAATTATTTTCCTTTTTACTGAATAAATTGATTCTGAGGGCCATGTTGGTATTATTTCATTAAATCAAAGGCCAAAGATCTTCTAGTCTATCAGCCTAGGGTGTAATTATTACTAAATTAAAAGGAAGTACCCTTGAGATATTGTGGGCCAAATCCTCAGTTGGTTGAACTAGGCATTGCCCCACTGAAATAATAGCGAGGAGATGTGCATATTCACTGAGAAACAATCCAGCATTGATTATAAAGAGCCCTAGGAATGATTAATAATAGCTTAGTTATTGAAAAATAACTTCCAAGCAGTCAACTCCATCTACTTTAAATTATTTTAACTAATTTGGAGCACATAAATTGAGAAATTTAATTTACCTATACAGCAGTAATGGAGACAAGGGGGCTTCTTCAGAGGGTAACTGAAAATGGTTATCCATTTACAATAAATGGTTATCCATTTATACCAGGGCTGAAATTAGTTGATTATGTTCTCTGTCAGGAGATAATAATGTGATTGCATTCCCAAACAGATGTGTGACTTAGCACTTGCTCATTGATGCCAGAGAGAGAAGCCAGAAGCAATCTCTATGGGCTGATGTCACGCATCATATAATCCTAACTAAAAATGATACTGGAACTTATCTTACCAGTCATTTGACCCAGGGTTGTGAAGAGGGGCTCTGAAAGTCACCATCAGCATAGACAGCAATGTGTTGCTTCCACAGTTTTCCCCAGTAAAACATGGAGCTGTAGTGAAATGTTATTAATCAGAAATGTGGAGATGGAAAGAGCGCTCAGGAGTCACTTTTTTGTCTTCTTTCCCAGAGTGACAGCAAACATATCAACTCATAGATGCTAATATATATTTGCCCTAATGGCTCTTCATCCGCCTGGCAAAGGAGATTCCATAATGTTCTGGGCAATGATTTTCAGTGTTTCGTTTTATGACTATTCTCCTAATATCTATGCTAAACCTGCTTTGCTGTAAAGCTGCTAAGTTCTTGTTGTCCTTCCCCAAGTGGACATAAGTAACTGATTCCCATGCTTCCCAGGCAGGACTGAAAGTTGACAGTCAACTTGTAAAGAGAAAGGATGAATCCAGAACTGCTTGGAAGTGGGCAGATATAGAAAACAAACCCTTTGGCTCCTGTCGCAGTCCTGGGCAGTGACTCTTGCTTCTGGAATCTCTTCTTCCTGTCTAGAATAGCTCTGACTCTACTCGTCCAAGCCCTTTGCTTGGTAGTGGCAACAGCAGCTGGCAGCATGGCTTTCTAGGGCTCAGGCAATAGCACTGTGTACAACTCACAGCCAATTAGCTGCCTCCAGCTGTCTGCCACAACTGCCCCTGTTCATCCATCATAGAGCTCTCTCTGCTTTTACATATTAAAGGATTGCTGTGTCTCCTTCTTAGCTTGATTTTTTTATTCCATCAGGCTTTAATCCTGTTTCTAAATATTCTGTCATTCTTATGGCTTTGTCTGCTGGCTTCCCCCTAGATTGTGTTTGGAGTAATATGTGTTGAACAAATGGGGTGTTGTGGTGCAGTGGATTCCTGACTGACTGGAAGCAGAGCAAAATCAGTGCATTATGTTTCTTACCTGTGACATTCCTCAAAGTTTCATCCAGAATTAGATTTGCGTTGCTTTTTTTCCCCAGGAGTGTCACAACTTTTACTCATATTCACTCAGCAAACTTCTGTAACAGCAGGTCCCTTTCTGATGGATTGCTGCCTCCTCAGTTTTTCATTTTGTAATTGTGTATCTAATGTCTCTTTTTGTTATAGTGCTCTGCATTTGTCTTCATCAAATTTCAAGTTTGACGTCCAATGTATCAAGATCAATTAGATTTCTGATATTGTCTTCCCTTGTGTGCTTACCATTATGTCACAAAAATGTCTTAAGTGTATTCTCTGTTCTGTCACCCAAGTAATTCATGAACACATTGAATCAAACTGGATTTAGGACAATCAGTAGAGAATCCTGCTTGAATCATTCCAATGCTGATCATGCATTTGTGGTTTAAATGTATTTTCAGTCAGTTTTGCACCTATTTTATGGTGATTTTATCTAGGTCATATTTCTATGGTTTGTATATATGGAGATATGCAAAATAAATTCAAAAACCTTATAAAAATATTTCTCAGGTATTATTGTGTCTCTTTTCACAAACCAGAGCAGCTATCCTTCTGCAAGGACAGAGTAGATTGATTTGACCTGATTTACTCTTGAGAAATCTATTTTGGCAGTTTTAATCAGCTTAATATCCTAAAGATGCTTATACATCGATTATTTAATTCTTTGTTTAATATTGCTTCTGACACTGAATCAGACTATGGCCCTATTCCTCCCTATTAATGATAGGTAGTATGCTGACTTCTCTGCCATCTTTTGGATTGTTTCTCTCCCTCATGTTGTCAAAGGCAGTTCAAATACCCCGGGGATCACTTTGGGTGATTCTTTAAGTGATCAGTGGTGAATTTCATCAGGAACCAGTAACTTAAGTACATTTGAATTAACTAAATATTACTGAACCTACCCCTTCTCTGTTTCGGCCTCTATGCTGTTCTCTTTTAAGTGAATTGCAGTAACATTTGTTCTCAGTTAATCTTTTTCATAAAGACTAAAGCAAAAAAGCATTTGAAGATTCATCTTTCTTTGTGCTTGTTAAATGCTGCTCTCTCCCATTAAATGATGAACCTATATTTTGATTTTATTTTCCCCTGATTTCAAATGCATGTCCTTATTGGTATTAATTAATTTTGCACTTCTGTTTTTATCCTCCATGCTTACTTACATTGTCCCATTGTACACTTCCTATGGGTATAGATGATGATGCTCTAATTTGTCTGAGTATAGATGATGATGCTCTAATTTGTCTTACTGGGGTGGCTGAAAGATCCATTTCATCACCATCCCACTGCTAGAGGTTACTGTTTCCGAAGCTGAGGTGTTCCTAATCTGTCACCATGGTAGATTAGGTGGGTTAGTGTAAATCATTGCTACACTGAAATTCAAAAGCTGCTCTGCAATACCCACAGTCATGTCTTGTTTTTCCTACTTGTATTTTGAATTCCAAAAAACTGTATTTTCATCTTGTTCTGCTGCTTACTCCCTTTCACACTAGCTTTCACACTGGCACATGTTGCTGTTGTGCTTTTCATGTAACCTTTTTCAATAGCTGCCACATCTTTTTGCGCTTCTGTTCTCAGCAGTTGCTTACCGAGGAAAGCCTACTTCAAGGAGGTTCCCTGACTTCATGAAAATATGCGTACTTTGAAAAGCATGATTAGTTATAGAAGAAATAAATATAGATATTGACAAAGCCTGAAGTGAACAAAATAACTATTTTTCAAAAGAAATATTTCTGCCAGAGGCCTGTAAAGCATACATCTTTTACGTAAGCAAGAAGGCTGATGACTTTTTTTGCAATTGGAAAATGTTTCAGACATTTAACTCAGTCTATCTTTGGTTCACATGCAAAATTTTAATTTTGGCATACATTCTAAATGATTGGGCGTGTAAAGTAGTGAAGATTGTCTTAGAACCAATACATTTCATTCCCATATTAGTTTCTGCTTGTCCTCTATAAGCCCTGATTTGCATAGCAAAATGAAATGGCAATGAAAGGTTTAAAGTAAGAAAGTAAGCTTTGTTGTTGCAAGACTCTCAAACTTGAGTGTGAAGCATGGGTGGTCTCATTTGCTATTCTCAGCCTTTTCCTTGTCATGTGAACCAGTTGTCAGAGAACTTTTCACTCTTGCCATGAGGTGGTTAGTATAGCTACAGTCCTGAAGCAAAGCATATTTGATGAGTTGTTGTTACTAACAACATAGAAGGAATTGGTATACCGGAGTGTTCCAATCAATTATAAGTCTAAAAGAAATTAATAGTAAATACTCAGAGAAAGATGCACATTGTCTTTAATCTGCTACATGATTGTAGTGTTACTGAGTAGCTTTGGACTTACTGGTTCAGCGGATAGCACTGTTCTGTGCTTAAAACAATTGATTGGACGTCATCCTATTGATACATTGGTAAGAGTGGTACGGTGAGTGCTTGAATTGTTAACTTATTCTTCGCTGGGAAAAAAGGAAATTATTTTACTGACAAGCCAGTGAGATGGTTGACACTAATTAGAATTCAATATTCTTGACAATAATGCTGCTAATGTGTAGCCATACTAAAAGTTCAAGAAAAAAATCACTGCATAATGAAGGATAAAGAATTCAAAGGGGGAAATGTTAATTTGTTCATTTCCCAAGATTTTTCCACTTGACCCAAGAGAAAATGGTTTTATCTCTAATGCCTATGACATCAGCACTTAAGTATTAGAGATTCTTTCTAGGAAAATACACTGAAGTAAGTTTTTCTATATTGCCCTTGATTAAAGAGGTCAGTTTTGAGGCGGCAAGTAGTACAACTAATTCCAACTGCAAAAGGGTAAGCAGGATCTCAGCCTCTTAAAGAGAAGGAACATAAATGAGAGATTTTCAATCAGCTAAGCCTGATGAATTTTCTCTGAGGGTACTTAGAGAACTGACTGATGAAATCTTATGGCTGTTCACAGTTATCTTGGAAAACTTGGGAAGGGTGAAGGAGCTGCCAGGAAATTGTCTCTGGACAACCATGTTTTTTTAAAAAGAAATGGTGCTGAGAAATTCTAAAAATAAATGGACAATCAAATAAAATACTTCTAAGCAGCTGAAACATAAGGAGGTGAGAAACAGTCATCACTGATTATCTAAGAGCAAACAACATGAAAAAATATCATTTCTTTCTCAAAGTGGGTAATAGACCATGCTCGCCAAGAAGAAACAGCAGACACTATCTTTCCTGATCTTAGTAAGACTTGTGACATCGTCTCACGTGACATTTACATAACTAAAAAAAGGAAAAACTCGTATAGACAAAAAAATGAATGGGTATGTATAAAATGAGTTTGAAAACTGTACTTAGGAAGTAGTTAGTGATGTTTCACTGCCAAACTGAGAGGCTGAATTGTATGGACTTTCATGGGAATCTATCCTGGTTATTGTACTATCTGATACTGTCATTAATAATCTGGATGGTGGAAGAGAGGGATGTCCATTTTAGCACTGGAAGGCATGCAAATCCTTTAGTTGAGTCAGTGCCAGAGTGACTTAGATATGAATAGCTTTGTTTTATTGCCTTCTTGCTGTAGCCAGGAGGTTAGAAATGCAATGCTAGCTTGCTCACTTAAGAGAGCTCTTCCTCTAAAAATTTATTGTGCTGTATGCTAGAAGGGGTTGTGCAACACCAGGCTGGGCTCCCAGAGTCAGCTGCAGAGTCACTTTTCACCCAGCAGTGATTCCCTCCCTGCTCATTTGTAATGGTGCTCCTCATACTTAATGAGCACGACTGCATATTCACTAAATTAATGTAAATGTTTTTGTTTGTGTGCTGAGTGTGTGGGGAGAGCAGGAGCATGCACACTGTTCAATGGCTGTGTTAATGTCAGTCATAAAAAATTGGTAGGCTGCAGGACTGATGAGCATTTTCAAACTGTGACACTGCAGCCAATTGGATCAGTTGTCTGACTGCCAAACACATCATTAATTTAGACATAATGGCAGTGAAACAAGCAGCAAGTAAAGGGGGATGGGGCTGAAAGGCAAGAACAGGTTTCATTAAAAAAAATTAAAGCAAAAAAGGATTTTATTTGGCTTTGTTTGCACTCATTTGCTGGTATGTTGAACTTTACTAATTGATTCCATTAACAGGAGACCTGTCTTTGTGAGGAGACTGGAGTTTTAAGCACAAATGCTTTTACAGATTGAGTATATTATAAAGTTGATGTATTTGGCCTCTTAGGCAAGATGCAAAACAACATCCTTGAAATTCCTGTAGCAGAACACAGCGTTCACATCTACGTGAACCCCATAATGACTTCCTTATCAGCACACTTTAAAAAAGAGCCAGAAGTTGAGAAAACTGCAAGCAGGGTCCCTAGATGAAGGACATCTTCATGAGGATTCCTTATGAAGTTCTTCCTTAATCTTCCACACTTTCCATTAGACAGTGGAAGTTTCTCAATCCCAGAATCCCAGAGAGCTCTATACCTAGGGTCTGCTTGCTTCTGTAGCTGTACCTCTTCCTTTACCAGGAAATGAGCAGGAACTGCTCTGTTTTGTAAAGCCAGGCAATGTAAGATTTTAAAGAGAACTTTTTAGGACAGAAATGGAAATTAAGGTTGTAGATTGAAAATGTGAACTCCCTGAGGAATCATGTCGACTTTTGTTACGTATGTTCAAGATGCTACGGTACCCCTAATTTAATTCTTATCATATCAGTGCTCTTTTCACATACAAAGGCTTTTGCCTTATATTAATGGTGATGTGCATGTGAGTCATCAGCAATCAGTGAAATTGAGAAGGAAAACCACTGGGTTCACACACTTGGTGCTCATGAACCACATATGATAGACTGTAGGATTCTGAGAAATGCTGAGAAGCAGTGTGGTGTAGTTCAAGAAATACTACTTGGATGTCCTCCATGACATTGCCAGTGAGATGGTCTATGTAAGTAGGCCAGACCATACCTCTCTTCCTAGACCAAATGGAGGAGATATGTGACAATGAGACTCTTTCGTATGGCTGAATCCACAAGTGTAACTCTGTGACACAATTAGACTTGCAAACTGAAGACTTGTCTTTTTTACATGTGGTAACTTTACTTAAAAATAAATTGGAGGGATATAAAATTAATGACCCAAGTAAAATATGATAAGTATAAATTATGTCTAAATCTTTTGAAACAGCACAGATCGAAATGTTCTTGGCTTTAAACCAAAATTTTCAGTGGAATTCATAAAGAAAAGAAGGTTTCCTTTGTACTGCAGTATATTTTTTAAAGAAAAATTGTAGGATAGAAGGGACACTCAGGTAACACATTTAATGACAATTAATGGTTAAATTGAAACACGTGATACCAGATCCTAACACAAACCCACTGTGGGTGCTGCTCAGGTATTCTGTGAACTAGCAGAGAGAAAGCTAACAGCCCATGAATTTTGTTTGCTGCTGAAGATACAATAGTATTCTTGTGAAGGCTGTATGACTACTAATAGAAATCCGAAATGGTTTAGGAATTAGCTCAGCCCTATCTATCTTACAGCCAAAAGGAGTGGACTTGTGTTCCTTCCATTCCACTGCCAGAGCACTCCCATTCCAGCTGATGTCTATATTGTATTCAAAATTTTAAACTTTCTTGAACACCAAACTCATTTTCTGCCTGCAAACTTCTTTTCAAATAAGACCCATTGCATCGATCATATACAGAAGAATAATGATGATAATTATAAATAAAGCAGAGATCATCAAGAAATGATCACCCTTTTATCTAAGCCATGTAGGTGGTGTGAGAACACTGGTACTGCTAGGCGAGATTCTTAGTCTATCAGGAGATCACACTATATGCAAAAAAGCTGAAGAGGTAGCAAGAATAAACTTAGGACTGATACAGTTCATGGGAGGACTGTTAGATCCAGGTAGAGAAATATGAGAGTTTTGTGCTTCTGGAAGCCACTTGAGAATATGAGACATTACAAAATATTCCAGTAATGGTATAAGTTTATTTTGTTCAGTGTGAAAAAAAGATATTCCCATCAGGGTTTGCAAACCCAGCAACCACCAGGAGACCTCAGAAGGTGGTATGTCATGCTTCCACTTTATAATCCCTTATCATTATTGTTCAGTTTAAGGGATCTCTGGCTGGATTTCATTATATGAAAGTTAGCACCAGTCATATAATTCTTATGGACAATCTCAGTTTATTTTTCTCAAGTTCAAAAATGCGTCCTGCTCCTTTGAAAACTCTCTCTTTATATCTGTATGCAATCTAGATGATAAACAATATGCCGCTGGGTCCAAATTGTGAAGAAAGATGGTCTAGCACCAATGAAAATCATTGTCTCAATAATATATCCTGTCACTTCAGAACTTGTCTCCATGAGGTGCTACAATGGTCAAAAGGAGTATCTGTTCACTACAAAATAAAAAGGAAGTTCCACCAGCTGCTGAACTTCACACTGCAAAAAAACTTGTGGTTTTTGAAATTACCATGTATAACCTATCAGTAATATTTTTCAATGCTGATAGTGTGAATGACCAGCACAGAACTTGCAGTTGGAGGGCATTCGTGCAGGCAGTGACAGTATGCAAAGGCTGTATTCGTCTTATCTTGCCTTGTCTGCATTGAAAATGGTTATGTGTGAAACATCTGTCTAATTGAAGAAGAATGGCTCATCTAGAACTCTGCTGCATTATGCAAAACCCCAAAACTTTTTAATGAGGTTTTGAGACACACAATTCTAACTTCAAGAAACCCCCTTATCTCTTCTTAAGAGACATCTCTTATGATCAGTAGATTCTGCTGTTCCACAAGTAACATGAATAAGGAGAGGGTTATGTGCATAAAAGTCAAGGTATAAACGTCTGTCATCAACAAAATGTTCTCAAAACTGCTCATGAGGTGGCCTCTCATAGACTAAGACTGTGCTTTAAATACAACCAGATTTTTTCTTCCAAGTTAGTTCAGTTTCTTTTTTTGCTTTTTATTTTTCAGTTCTGTTGCTATTGCATAAGTGTCAAATCTTATTAATGGGAAAAACCCACCTCATTTAATGACATAAAACTGAAAATACGTGGAGCAGCTTCTGACAATTGACTTGTACCATTTTAAACTTTTGATTTATTTTGAATGATAGCACTGCTTGGTAGAAATAGAACCTTCTAAAATGTGGATGCTGTGGTGCTATTTTCATGAGTCTACAGGCATCCAGACTGAATGAATAGTTCTAAGAGTAGTGCAGACTGTACCATTCATCCTAATGGAGTGTTTACTTTGAAGCCTATTTGTAACCTTATAAACATTATTTTTATTATTTATTGATTTACTGGCTTACTAGGATGGAAGGTCAGACTTCCTTCTGTAGCAAATGGAGTTTTTTGAGTGTATATTTTAGACTGTGCTACCTACTTTATCTGGTCCTCACCCTGCCAATTCACCAACACACACCAGAAAATTGGGCCAATTTTCTTCTCCAAACCATACTTCTAAAAGTAAAGATCTTCCTGAAGCATCGAGTAGGAGATCAGGTATCTTCAGAAACTGATGCCAATGGGAAATTCTGGGAAAGGAAGGAATTATCAGCTGTCTTTTTAAGTATTGTTACTAAAGTTGGCAACTGAGAAATCAAGAGCTAGAAGCTTGTTTCCAACAGAATCAAAAGAGGCTTGGTGGTATTTAATTTGCTCTCAATGGCAATTCATAGACTGCTTCACAGTAGTGTCAACTGATCTGAGGAAACAAGGATGCCCATAACTTCTAAAGCTCTGAACTATCAGCAGAGAATAAACAGAAGCAGCGCCAATGATGAAGACATAAGAAACTTGCTTCTGCGTGTAAGTGCAAATTTTGACAGAGAGAAGGTAAACAAAACCTTATTGCCACTGTCTTTCACTGCTGAATGCTCTTGTAGGACTCTTAAGTTATGAAGTCTGATTTTCTTTTTTTAATAATACAGACTTACGCTAATGCTTATTTCTGTAACACAGTCAGAAACATATCTATATCAATTTGCTTCACAGTTGTGCTCTGTAATTAATTTTATTTAAATACTAAACATTTCAGGACATTTCACTAAGGAATGTAGAAAGATTAAATAACTCTTCTACAATATTCCAGCATCTTAAAATAGTAATATAGAATTTCTGCTGAAAAAAGAAAAAGACATCAGATTTGCATAGATTGCCAGCCGAAGGAAACAATTCACACCACAGGCAGACAACTGTTCTGTTGTGTTCGCTGATGAAGCAAGCACCGGCTCTTTGTTTAGTGAAGAAGAGGGATTGCCAAATGACCAGCATCACAAGAGCAAGCAGGCACATGATGACTTACATGAGGTGACACAGCAAAAACAGTACCAACCACTGAATGCTTCCTTCCTCTGTCTGACAGAGAAGTAATAAACATGCAACCATCACCTCTTTACAAACCAAGATGAAGGAAACTCCAGCAGAGGTGATTGTTAATGACATAGAAATGGTTTTATCCAGCATTTGGCATGCTGTGGGAGGAGATGACTCTACAGTGGGTTCAGACCCCTGAGGAAAAACTCAGCACCTTCCTCTCCCACTGATGGCAAGGGACCAGGGAGCTTGTGCCCAGCTCCTCCTCCTGCCAAGCTGATGCAGACAGACTACACAAAATTTGTTTGTTAATTAAGAAACAGCAGCCTAGCTTTTTTGCTGTTTGCATTTACATTAGAGTAAATTAAACTGGAAACATGGGGAGCAGCAGGGGGTTGAATAGTCTAATCTGAAATGGACATGACAGATTCTGAATTGTTAAAATCCCTGATCAGCCACGAGATGGTTCAGCATGAGTCTGATGTTGAGTAGGCGTCCCTCAGTCTACATACTTTTCTGATCTGCTTTTGTCTCAAAAATTCTCATGACATGTCTCTCCCATGGGCTGAAAGCTCTTCCTAGTGTCAGTCAATCAGACAGTACAAAAATAGAGTTTCCTCTTGACATATCAGAAGAGCAGAGACATTTCCTTAATAGTCTAACCGCAGTCCTGGTGGCCCATCTTGGAAGTCTGTCTTGGACTGATCCATTCAAGGTGTTGCATTTAGAAGGAGAAGAAAAGAAAATGTTGGAGAGGGGTGATCAGGGAACAACTCTCCCATAAAAACACATTGAAGCACTGAAGATCTCAGGATACTCAGGACCACAGAGTTTCCCTGCACAATTCCGAGGGTGCTGAGAACAACCCGGGGTCAAAGCTGCAAGGGTCTAAAGTTTGGACTACATTTTCCTGAGAGTGGTTATAAGGCAGCAGTTAAACACCAGTAATGCCCTCATGAATCGAGCCATGGTTTCTTGGTGGGTCAAGACTAATTAAAGTGTTTTGTTCTAAAAGCTTGTGAAAAAAATCCTCAAAAGCTTTAATTTCTGACAGTGCCTCTTCTTTGTATCATGAAGACATTTTCTCTGATAAGCTTGAAGAAAAAAGGCTTTAAACTAATCTAATGACCTCATCACATTTATTGGTCCTTTCGTTCCCTAGCAGCCCAGCAGAACCACGGATTCTTTCAAATCCATCCTGTTGCATAGGTATTTACAGAATGCGTTGTTCCTGTGTGTGTTTCCATATTCCCTCTCAGTTCTCCTAATTCCTAGCCCGTCTTTTGCCTGTTTTAAATTGTGCTATTGGCTTCACCTGGGTTTGAATTCCATTCTCCAAAGGACGTGTTCCTGATAGAATGACAGTCCGCCATCTAAACGTGGGGGTTTTTTTAAACTTTCTTTTTTAGTTCCTTTTTTATTTACTTACCTGTGCTTCCTGTTGATCAACTGTAATATACTTCTGGTTATTACCGTACAGCATGAAATTAGGTCAGAATTAAATGTGTCTAAGTGTAGATTTGCTTTTAGAAAATATTATAATCTCGGTTTTCAATCGAAGTAAAATTTGGGTGAGTTTAGCGTAGGTCAGAATGAGTTACTCTTCTGTTCAAAGCAGACAGTCCAACCTCCAAATTGCAGTGGCTGGAACGGTATGTACAAACACTGCTGACTCGATGGTTATTTAAACAGCAATCCTTCCTGCTTTGCAGTTTTCATTAGTTTCCTATATTTAAGTGAAGAGCCTGTGAGTGGTGGCTGAAGTAGAGAAAATGGGCTGTTTGGTCTTTGAAAGCATTCCAATGTTGTTCTGTTTGCTAAGAATAAAGTAATAAAACCCAGGATATCTAGTCATTCAAAGAGCTTATAACGGTTAACATTGCTTGGATGATCTGAAAAATGTCTTGATTTCAAGACTGGCTTGACTGCATGGCTATACAAACTTTTGATGGAGAATAGTATAATTTCTACTAAGATATATAAGGCAAAGATATTTGGATAAATGAATTAGTGTTATTAGTTATAAAAACACCTTTTAGGCCAAACCCTTGCCTTTTCATGTTTTTTTTTTTGTTTGTTTGGGTTTTTTTTTTAAATTTTTTTCATGTTTTTAATGATTTTTTGTGATCAGAACCTTTAAAAACAAATTATCTTGTGCTGTCTGCCACATATACATTGGCTAGACTTTTCAATTTACCTGCATGTATTTAATATTCTCAGAATTATTCTTTTGGTATGTCTTTTCACTGTCATATATGAGGGGAATCATAGAATTGCAGAAAGGTTTGGGTTGGAAGAGACCTTAAAAATCATCTGGTTCCAACCCCCCTGCCATGGGCAGGGATATCTTTCACTAGACCAGGTTACTCAAAGCTGCGTCCTGGCCTTGAACACTTCCAGGGATGGAGCATTCCCAGCTTCCCTGGGCAACTTGTTCCAGTGTCTTACCACCCTCATAATGAATATTTTTTTCCTAATATCTAAATCTCCCCTCTTTCTATTTTAAACCTATCCTTCCTCATCCTATCACTACAAGAAACAATAATATTTCTACTCACAGAGCATTTGAGGTCTCCACTGCAGTGGCATGTTAAAATTTGTGAAAAGACAAGGGTATGGAAGAAACACACAAAAGAATATGAAAATGCACACAGAAACAAAATGCCACATTCTGTAAATGTTAGTGTTGATTACTGAGGGCAGCCAATGCCCTTCAGCCCAGTACTGTTTCCCAAGGTAGTCAGGCTACTAACTTGGATATTATACTGTGACCTAGTCCTCCTCCAATACTTCTCACTTGCCTTTTACTCTACGAGAGATTGCAACGTTTCTGAGGTGACTATTGCTCACGTGATGAGCATATGAACCTCTTATGTGTTTTGGTTACCTCAGAAATGTGAAAGAATACAGGGGAGGGATTTATTTCACATATGTGAAAAAGGACAAAAAATGCTTTCTCCTAGCATTTCGGAGAATCATAACAATAATTCAGGCTGACAGTGACTTCTGGAGGCCATCTGGTCAGCCCCAAGTTCAAAGCAGAACTATCTTCATGGTTGCATCTTGTTGCTCAGTGTATTTGAGCAGCATATTGAGCAACTCCAAGAGTGAGGGTTCCCCAGCATCTGTGGACAGCTCTGCCAGTGTCTATTCACTCCCTTTGTGACAATTATTTTTCTTGCTTTCCGTCAGAATTTTCCTTATTGCCTCTTGTCTTTTCTACCATTATCTATTCCCCTTGCCCCACCCTCCAAATCCTGTTATCTGATGATTTGGTTTCTTACAAGATGACTTGCCCACAGAGCAGATATACGGCTCGTATTTTTCAAGTAAGAATATGCCAGCTGCAAACTTGGTTCCTGCTCTGCCTTTCTCTAGCAGTGGGAACTGGAAGACTACTAGGAGGTCTCTACTACAGACCAGTCAGCCTCACCTCTGTGCCTGGCAAAAATCTAGGAGTGGATTCTCCTGGAAGGCATGCTGAGGTATATGAAAAACAACAAGGTGGTTGGTGACAGCCAGCATGGCTTCACTAGGGGGAAATCCTGCCTCACCAATCTGGTGGCCTTCTATGATGGGGCTACGGAGCTGATGGACAGGGCTAGAGCAGTTGATGTCATCTACCTGGACTTGTGCAAAGCATTTGACACTGTCTCACATGACATCCTTGTCTCTAAAT
>JAOEHY010005016.1:0-14921 GCA_025447955.1 Psilopsiagon aurifrons
AAAAAAAAAAAAAAAAAAAAAAAAAAAAACAAACCACACACATACACAAAAAAACCAACCAAAAAACAAAAAAACAACAAAAAAAAAAAAAAAAAAGAAACATTTTTTTAAAAACACAGTCCGAGCACTGAACATTGAACAATGCCAATTTGATGAATCTTAATATCACCCACTGTGTTCTGGTTTTATATACACAGATGAGGGCATTTTAATGTAACCAAAGACATAAAAAAGCAACACATTATGCAAATGCAATAATAACATAAAATGATAAATTAGCAAGCAACTATTCAGTTATTACTGTGACTAATTCCTGTAGATGGTGCCACAGTAAATGAACCTGAACTTGTTCTGGTTGAGTGCAATGTTCTGTTGAAAGATTTCCATTTGGTTTGTTTGCTGCTTATGTAGATCACTGAAGTAGATAGCATCTGTTTAATGAGCTCCCACTTCATTGCAGAACTGCACTACTTACTGAGTCATTCTCCTTAAGCATGCAGGCTGCGTAATCGAGTGTTGTTTTAAAGCAAATACTAATTTATGATTACCTGTTACATTAGGCCACTGAAAATTCTACTTACACTGGTTTGCGTGAGCAGAATGCTAATGACCTGATTATGGATTGTAGCAATGTCTCATGCTTACAGCCTATGAACATAAATTCCCATCTCAAGCATACTGCTGAACAATGCATTCAGAGTAGAAAGGAAGAGGGATAAAATACATTCACTTGTAAAACACACAAATTACAATCTCCATAGCTATCAAATAGAGAAATGTAAGACTTGATCAGAAACATTTCAGTGATACTATGCTGCCAGTATAGACAGTTGAATGACACTGGATTTACTTATTGAAATGTCATTATTATTATGTAACTGATATCACAGTGTTAGCTAATCAGATCTTTTTCTGAATAAAAAGATACAAAGTCCCAAAAATATTACAGTTACAAGAGGTATCACTGGTAATCTTCAGATCATGAGAAATCTGCAGATCACAGCTATAAGTAGGATCAAAGCAGTGAAAAATAAACACTATATTATAGCTCAGAACAGGTCAAACTGCATGTTCAGGTGAGGTTCATAGAACTGGAATAGACACACCATGAGTCTGGCCCTCAAGATCACTGAGCCTATTCCCCAAAATTAGAGGTCATTATGCAATAAACATTTACTTCAGACGAGGCCACTGGATGTATTTTCCAACACTATCTGCACCTAAGCAGCAAAATATTTCTTCATACATTAAAAAGACACAGCATGTCTCTGTGTCCCATACCACACGGTAAGACAGTAAATAAACATGTAGTCCTTTACTCTGCTCACACAGTTGCCAATTTGTCTCAAGAGAAAATCTTTCTTAAATAACAAAACTTTTTTTCAGAATCTATGTCTGTATTTTTCTGCTCAGAAATCCTAGTTCTGCAGTGTACAAGAGGGCTTGCTATTATTAAAGATCAGGGAGTATCTTCACATCATCCATTGAGTAATATTGACCACAATCTGCATACATTAACCTTCATTTTAGCATAGAATACTGAAACCAAGAACTATTGATCTAAACTTTGGTCAAAAACCTAAGCAAGAACATTCCAGATCAAAAATTTGGAGTTTGGAACTCTCTGAAATGGGATTAACCATACCAGCCTGAAATTGTAGGAGAGATACATCCTCCTTCCTTAGGCAAAACAGCAACACAGAAACACAAAAGCAAGAACATGACAGTACTATACAAATTCAGTTGAAAGAGTTGCACAAGACTGACATGAAAGTTAAGGAGACTCAAACAGTTCAAACTAGTTGCATAGGAAGTTGTACAGGATAAAACAGAAGATAGGAATCGGGAAGTCTGGGGAAAACCTAAACAAAAAAATCCATTGTGAAAAATGCAAAAGAAATTATTTATTAAATAAATATAAAATTATATTAAATTAAATTATATAAAATTAAAATTCCAGATGCCAGTGATAGATTTTGCAGACTTGAGAACAGGAAAGGCAGCTATAAACAGTGAAGGTGACATTTCAGAGAAGCTCAGTAGCAGCGTTCACCACAAATGTTGTTAAGATATTTACCCTTCATCACTTCCTCCACTCAATAAAGACGAAACGTTATAAAAACCTGAAGAGTCTGCAACAGTATTATAGAACAGTTTGGGTCTGAAGGGACCTTAAATATCATCTAGTTCCAATATCTTACACTAGATCAGGTTGCTTCAATCCCCATCCAACCTGGCTTGAACCCTGCCACATAAAAATGTATAATTTTCTACCTAAATCTGTGTAATTGTCTACTTACAGGAGCACTTCCTTCAAAGCTAAGCACAGGATGAAAAAGACAAGCGGACTACAGCCCTTTAAGCTACAACAAAAGGCAAGTATTACCTACTTTGAGGCAGGGTATATTGAAAGATTTTAAGCTTTTGTCCAATAAAAGTGATAGGCTAAGAATTAAGATAAGATGAAAATCCTGTCTATACAGCAAGAAGCAGAAACAAAGACGCCCACGGTGCCTCTGTGGCACAATTTTAATGTAACACTGTGCCATGACAGCTGTTATGTTTCCTGTTACAATGTTAGCTCAACCAGCACTGTGTAAGAGGTCCTTGCAACATAGTGTATTGCAGAGAAGATACACATTTAAGTTTTTCGGGCTTTCAGGGTGTAGATGAATCTGTCAACTCACCAGGGTCAGGTAGTAGTGTCTCTCTTAAGTTGCTCACCATACGTCTCCACTAGAAGAAAAGCAATCAAGTGCAGCACCATGGGCAAAACTTCAACTTTGGCAGTTAAAAATTTGCTGAACACAAAACCCCTCAGCATAAAGCAAAGGTCGTGAGTTATCAGCCTTGCCTTTTCCACTCAAACAATTATGACTGTCTAATTTTTTTCCTAACTATTGGGAGTTCACTTTGACAAAACTAGGACCTCAGCAGACTTTCTGGCCAGTAGGCCTTCTGTGTACTTGAGAACTGGAAAGATGAAAAGAAGCACCAAGAGCCAGGTTCTCATTTTATAAAGGCATGTTAAGCTGCAAAGCCACTGACTAGAATGTATCTGTTGCGTCACTATCTCATGGTACGTCTATTCCTTCAAAGGGAGTGATGATGCAAAAGGTAGGGCCTTGACAAAACCAGCAATATTAACACAAAAATGAAAGTCAGATAAACTGCCTTTGGGAGACACATGAACTAAAAATTTCTGGCTAAAGGAAAAATTAACAAAGGAATTTGTCAAAGAGGTGGGGAAAAAAGATCAAGAGTGTGTCAGATTGATGAATGCATGGAAAAGGTTGTGTTTTAAGGAGAGTGGGAGGAAAACATGCCCACAGCAACTGCAGAGGAAGCTAACAGAGGTATTACAGAAAATGCCAGAGCCTAGCTACTCCATAATTTTTCCTTAGGAAAGCTCCTCCCAAGGTACTGAATGACAGAACATCCATAAATGTATGTCTCAACATGACAGCAACTTTGCTAGTCATTTGTTGTGGGAAGGGGAGAAAGAAGGCGGATACACAACTTTTAATTGTTTATGTAATTCCTTCCAATGCATTTATGTTTACACTGGGCCACTTTGCACTGGGACATAAAATCTGTGGAACACAGCTGATATTAAGCACATTTTTTAATGTCTTTGATGGATTAGCTAAATTCCCTTTGGTAAAGAACATGCTTGTCCTTTCAGTCAAATCATAGCTCCAGATCATGGCCTGCACATGCCACTTGGACTGTATTCAACAGCCAAGTTGTCTTAGCTATACATCACAAAAGATATAAAAGAATGTATTCACAGCATTGAAAGTACAGGATTTGCATTTTTATGAAAAGGAAAAGAAATATTTTCCAAATTCAGTTTAAGTTTAAATCCATGGGGTTTAACTATCAAGACAAAAACCTAACTAGCAAGCTGACTGTTCATCAGAGAAAGGAAGCAATCCTAAAGGCAATATGTGCAGAGCAATAAAGAATATGATAGTTTTGTAGACTAGCTGTTACTGCACCCACTGGAAGAAGCAAATTCCAGGTTCTGCTTTTTCCCAGCAGTGTCTATTTCTACATTCAGATGAATAATAAACTATTGTGTAAAGGTGAGCACCACATTACGCCTCATCACACCCCTTCCTTCTGATCTTATCCCTTCTCTGAACAGATCCAAAAGTAAAAGAAAAAATGCAGCTTGAGAGAGCCTGATTCTGTGCTGAAATAATGTATGAAGTGAGAATATTAATTGTATTAAGGATGCAGAAAATGCAGATGAAAGAACACCTGCATGATCCAATGAATCCTGAGTAGACATGCTGACATTAATGTGGTCCTGACCAAGCCAAGGGAATCTTTACTCACTGCCCTTTACTAACTGCTATACTGCTCAGTTAGGGCAGGCAACTGAAGAGATTCACTGCAAAGAAAGTTCCTCATTCACAGTTATAAACATTGATGGAAACAGAGGATATGGCCCAATTACATTTGTGAGCAATTTGTAGGTTAAGGGAAATCACTATCCCCTAGTTTATTCAGTAGGTGGTGATATTCTTCTTGTCCTAAAATGTTGAGCACATGCTGCATGCATCCCTGCATCCAATTTAGTAGCAAACACTAAGACATGCAAAGAAGTTCTGTGCATTTAGGAGATATGAAAAACAAAGGTGTTCAACATTCAAGTATCTTTTTTGAATGCCACTGTGACAGTTTCGTCTGGACTCACCAGACAGTTGAAATTAGAAAAGACAAGCAAATTATTTTGAATCTTTTACATAATGGTATGTAAGTACTATTATGTAAAGTATACTATATCTTATTTAGTGCATATTATGTCTCGTACATAATATGCACCAAACACAGATCCACATGAGATATTTCTGGGCCCTTCATTGTAAAAGAGATACTGAGTTGCTGGAGCAGGTCCCTAGAAGGGCGATGAAGCTGGTGAAGGGCGTGGATCACAAGTCTGATGGGGAATAGCTGAGGGAACTGGGTGTGTTTAATCTGGAGAAGGCTGAGGGGGGACCTTATCCGTCTCTACAACCACCTGCAAGGAGGGTCTAGTGAAGAAGTGGCTGGTCTCTTATCCCAGTAAATAAGTGATCAGACAAGAGGAAGGGGCCTCAAGCTGCACCAGGAGAGGCTTGGACTGGATAGTACAAAAATTCCTTCACCAAAGCGTAGTCAGGTGCTGGAACAGGCTGCCCAGGGCAGTGGTGGCATCACTGTCCCTGGAATTTTTCACAAACTTTGTGAGGCCCTTAATGACATGGCTTAGTGATGGATTTGGCACTCCTGGGGTAAAGGTTGGACTTAACGATCTTAAAGGTCTTTTCCAACCTAGTTGATTCTGTGATTCTATAATTGGTGTTAAACCTTTGATCTTCTCTTTCCTCTTTTCATATTTTTGTAGGGAAGCATCAAAATAGTGCTAAAAAGATCCTTTGATGTGAACATGTGGTGATGTTGACAGACTCACTAACAATATGAGGGTAAAAATTTTGTTTGTGTTCTATGGAACTGCTGACCTAACTATATCCACCATTTAGAGAAGAACAAACTGGAATGGAAGTAGAGCACATCTTTCTACCTGAGAGGAAACTCTGGTAGATGGGCAGGATAGCCTCATTCTGTGCCTTACTCTTTGCTCTTTTTCAGACACAGCAGTCTTTGTAAACCACACATAAACTTATTTTGGTGACCATTGCTACATAACTTCTTATACACATGGAAAAGTAAAATGATTATAAGATTCGGTACAATTTTTCTCTTGTCGCTGCATTCTACTACAAAACATTGAAATGATAACATCACTGTGTCCTACTACAAAACATTGAAATAATGACATCACCCAGTTTAATAATTTCTTACTGCTAGAGGGATTTTTTTAAATATCCACAAAATATTATGAATTTATCAAGTATATTTTCTTCAGCCATATCTGCAACCTCCTCTAATACCAAAAGAAGCTGCCAAACACTGAGAGGGTATAAAACCTATCTCTGCTCCTGGCAAAACAATGTTATTTGATAATTAAGATTATGTTAATGCAAGGCTGTGGTTGCTCTCAATTCCCTCAGCAGAAATTTTCACTCATGCTCAGTGCCATTGTTTTGTACAAGCAGTCGGATGCCCCTTTCCTTATTGAGGAAAGCAAGCAAATTAATATAACAGATATTTCTATTAATTTACACAATAAATTGTGATAAACTGCTTGTTAAAATAACAACTGTAAAAATCATCTTAAAAAAAGCAGGCAATTTCTCCATGGAAAGTGCAGCCTGAGTTTAGAGTTACAAATACACTGAATGTGAATATTCCCAGGCTGATGATAGACAAAGAAATGTAGCATAGACCCTTTTGACTTGCTGACTGTATTTCTCATTTTGTATAAAATAAAATCAAATAAAACAAAATTAAATTAAATTAAATTAAGTTAAATAGAATTAAATAAGGAAAGTGTTTGACAATACAAACAGAGTTAACATTCTGTAGGACAATTTCAAAAAATACTGCGTCCAGCTCTGTGGCACTCAGCAGAAGGAGAACATGGGCTTGTTGAAGCAAGACCAGAGGAGAACGATGAAGATGATCAGAGGGCTGAAGCACCTCTCCTATGAAGACAGGCTGAGAGAGCTTGGCTTATTCAGCCTGGAGAGCAGAAGGTCTCAGCCCTGCAATACCTAGGGGGCCCACAAGAAAACTGGAGACGGACTTTCTACAAGTACATGTAGTGACTGGACAAGCAGGAATGACTTCAGATGAAAGAAGGGAGATTTAGATTAGATACTGGGAAAAAATTCTTCCCTGTGAGAGTGGTGAGGCACTGGAATGGATCTCCCAGACAAGTCGTGGATGTCCCATCCCTGGAAGTGTTCAAGGCCAGGCTTGACAGGGCCTTGAGCAGCCTGGTCTAGTGAAAGGTGTCCATGTCAACAGTGCTGGAGCTAGATGATCTTTAAGGTCCCTTCCAATCAAAACTATTCGGTGATTCTACTCTATGACATATTAGCAAAGTGAACTTTCTCTGACTTTGAATTACAATTCTCTCATAACAGATGCAAATGGCAGCTTCTTTCAGCTCTGATAAGCTGAAACTTAAAACTACCGTACAGAAGACAAGACTGTGAAGTTACACGGCTTCATAGCCCACATTACCCATGAGTGTAGTATCTTTTGTTCCCCAGGGGGCTATCACTCACAGCAGATTTTTGGCTCCAAGTGCCTTAAAGTAAGGTCAGCTACAAGCTTCAGAATACAAGACAAAACACAGCCCACAGCTTCTAGGACTCGCAATGCCAGTAGACATTTCTCCCCTTCTCACCCTTGCTCTTGATGCAGCTTTGTGCAATTATGATGGTGTTTTTATTAGCCAGCCTTCAAAAGCAAAATGGGAGCACAGTAGTCAGTAAGCAGCATTTGCAATTTCCATTTCAGCTACGCAGACATGCTGAAATAATGATTCCTGGCAATATGTTAGCAAAATATTAGAAAGACTTTAGTGAGCAAATAATTTAATTACATCCTTTTTTCGAGCAGTTTGTATTATGCAACCCCTGACCTTTCATATTGCTGTACCTAAACTCTGCGTGAGATTCACATTTCCCATTCCTGTCACAGAATCTCTCCATCTTGTACCATTTAATATAGTGTGCTCCAGGTGTTCTGTGGTGAATGAATAGTTATATTACTACCTGTCAGACACAATCACACTCTATTCATCATCCGCGGCTGGCTGCGTGAAGCCCTGCTTCCAGCAGGCTCCCTCTCTATTTCCTTGTTCAAATGTCTGCAGTGCTTTCGGCCCATCTGTCAAGCCTGTCATTTAGAGGGAAAACAGTATCAGCGCTTTAAATATATGGAGTTCTTTATTGAAACAGTGCTGTGATTGAACTGTCAGCATTCCCAGTATCACAGACGGTAATTCATGACTGGTCAGAGCTCCATTTAGGTTGCTATTACTACGCTGACCTTGCTGGGTCACACTGAGATTTTTTCCCTTTGCAGTTAAGTCTATAAATAGTACAATTAACCTTTCAAGAATTACAGAATGTTTTCGGTTCCTGTCCTCCACAAATTCACTTGCTGTTTGTGGCATTTACAATAATCAAGGCAGAAAAAAAAGTGTTCAACAGCAAAGCGCATTTCTCCCTCCTGAAGGGTCAGTGAAAAACAAATACTGTAACAACTCTAGTCCTGCAAACTCTGGCGAAGTTTACATGGCACCATGCCTCAAGTTCCACTTGTCTGAGTTCAAACCTAACATCTCAAAGTACTCTAAAATATAACACATCTGAATTAAGCCCCTCTGCTGGTGCTACAGTAAAACTTTCTGCTTTATGGATTTCTTTTTGTTAC
Source organism: Psilopsiagon aurifrons (assembly GCA_025447955.1). Lineage (NCBI taxonomy): Eukaryota > Metazoa > Chordata > Aves > Psittaciformes > Psittacidae > Psilopsiagon > Psilopsiagon aurifrons. Next base: position 8,341 of record JAOEHY010005016.1, read on the forward strand.
ATATTTGAATGTAAAATACTGAAACAAAATAATTTAGAAAAAAAAAGTCATTGCAAAATAACAAAAAAGCGCTTCTTAGGCATGTACAGTTCCTGGTCATTTTTGCAAGAGTACCCTTTGGTTTAAAAAAAACATGGAACAGGAGAAATCTTCGTAGATCAGAAGTTCATGAGATAATTCCATCTGGTAAAGACTAATTTCTGTGTAGTTTATATGTAATTTATCAACCAGTGAATCTTTAGAGCTCAAAATATGTCAAATAGATTGGCTTCATTTGCACTTTATTTAAAAAAGAAGTGATAGTTAGCTCGTGTGATCTAGCACTGGGCAGTACATCAAAAGTCCTCTGACTTTTGAGGATTCTGAATTACTGAACGATAGAGTGCACCTCTAATAAATATGCCTGGGTCTAAGTTTGGGTTTGCATCCTCATCCACCGTCTTTTTCAGCAGTTAGATCATGATCCAGGGGCTGAATAGTCTCAACACAGCAACTCAGAATCTCTCCAGCTGGAGGAGAGCCAGCAACATCAGGTAAGAGAGACTCAATACTTGTGAGTTGTAAACAGTTTAAGAGAGAAATCAGAGGTTAGTTCAAGTCACTGGGGGAACAGAGCAGCATGGAGAAGAATGTGCCCCAGCTGCTTCCTTCAGTCTAAGACTAAAAGCCCTAATTTCATCACAACAGTCATGTCTCAGTAAGCTTGCTGTGTTATAGCTTAGGGCTCCAGCCTTGATAACATTTTTTGATGTCTACATGGTCTTGTCACTGTTCTTCTCTGGGAAGGTGTCTGGACTTTTGTGACTGCAGCCAACCATGCTAGCTAACCCCAGGTAATAAATTAGATTTCCATCCAGAAAATCATTCACAACACTTTTTTTTTTTTTTTTTTAAATACAAAACCTAAATGTAATTGTGCTTACCAACATTAATGTAGGCAATTTTAAAAATTCAGATAATACATTTTCTCCATATCATCTAAACTGGGTGTTTCTTTGGAAAACCCCTCCCCAAGTATGTATTATACATAGCTGCAAAGAATATCATGCTGCAAATACGCAAGAAACACAAGTGGCATGTAGGAGGCTCATACAAAGCAAAATTTTTTAGTATACAAACATGGAAAGCAGCAGAGAAAAAGGCAACAAGGTTTTTTCAAGGCAATACTATCTTCTTATTATGCACAGAGTGAAATTAATTACGTAGATTCTGCCAGTCTGAATATTTTGGAATCTGAAAGATACAGCAGCATAAATCACTCCCTGTTCTTGTTAGCAGTTTCCCGAATGTCTCTTTTTTCAGTTTTCTCTATCATGAATGCAAATGTCACAGCTTATTACAGCCACTGAATAAGTATAATTAAGAAATAATTTCATCTAGTTTCTCTTTTCGAGAAAGAGGCATAAAACAGAGGCACAGAACAGTGTCCTTGTTGTTGGATTTAGCATTTTTAATGAATACTTCAGTATCTGTCTGCCCTCAATCTGAAGGCAAAAGGTTTTACTTATTATAGCTGCAGAGTAAGTGTAAGTCTCATCTCATTAACTGTCATATTACAAGGCTCTACACCATACCATTCAAGTTTCACTGAGCATTAAGAATTGCTTAATTAAGTACAGTAAAAACAGTCTGCTGAGACTTTCACTTCCAGATTATTATGGAGGCATAAGGACAGAGGTCATCTTCATGATTCATTTTTGCTTGCATTAACTCAAAATGACAGAGGCCTTTTGTTAGTAATGAAAACTGCAATGGGCATTTGAAAAATAAGATGTTTGCATCTAAGGATAAAACACACTTTTGATTTTTCAGACCAACAATTCTTTCTCTCCTCCCACTCTCTCTGTGCTGGTGTTAAACCAGATAGGACATTTCTTACAAATTATACCACCCTATGGTAATTATAGTGTGTTGATATTGCTTGTCATTACTAAACCTACTACATGCTTTGTGTGCTCTGTTTTCAATAGCTATTTGTTCCACAAAATGTGGAAAAGCCATACAAGTTATTGAGACTGGTCATTGCTCACATCTTTCTTTAAGCCTTCTACAAATCCCAGTTGTGTGATCTGCATTCCAAAAATGCTACTGTCCACAGATGAAATGACTGTCCTTACTGAGAGTCTCACAGCTCTGTCAGAAACTCCTTACTCCTTCACCCCCACCTCTCCCACAGCAGAATTCCAAAAGATTTTCGATATCAAGCACATGCCCATAGGTATGCCACACTCATTCATTTATAAGCACACATACATGCACAATTGTGGTGCTTATCTCTGTTTTCCAATGGAAAACTCTGAATGGGCATTTTCTCAAAAACAAACTCTTTGTCTCTCATTTAATCACTTTCCAGAGCTACACCCTGTAAGTGGAAGACAGATTCCAATATGGTTAATCAGCCAGTATGACATAGTCTCAGAAAATAAATTAGATAGATTATCATTATTCATCCAGCAATTTTTTATGCTATCTTTCTTCAGAAAACACAACATCCATTTGTGTAAAATGTAGATGTTCTTGAACACAAAGAAATCCTAGCAATCTCACTTATACAGTCTTGCCTTATTTACAAAGTAATATATGCACCTATGTTTGAAGAAAAAGATGTGTCACTGTAAATGAAAGTATGTATTTTCTAAACATCATAGAAAAACCTCCAGTGTTTTTCTGGTTTTGGAAATGCAATCTTTTTCAATATATAATGGATTTTCTGGATTTCCGGCTGCATTACTTGGCTTAACCAACCTCAAAACTCTTCTTCACAGTTTTAGATAAACGCAACTATAATACAATCACTACACGTCAGTATGCATTTATTCTGTGTTGCCAGTCAGGGAAGATTTTGAAAGACTGTCACCTTGTCAGGGAAGAACCAACACATTGCTGTTTCTTGTAATAACTATTAGCTTTAAGAATCTGGATAGAAAAAATAGTTCAAGAGCTTTGCTTTTTCAGACATATCTGCCTTCCAATATTTTCCTAGCATAATCCAGCTCCTCATGGATTTACACACAATTGTAGACACTGAAAAATATTCTGAAATGATAGAAAGAGCTGATGTTGCTATATTACCATTACACTATGCCACAAATTGCAATATTCCTGCACCACAACTTTAGAAGGGTGTCTACAACCTACCATTAGATAAAGGTCATCTGGAAACTTCTAACCAACAAGGCCAAACCAAACAAAGTGGGCTTCAGTATGCTCTCAGTGATTATTTACAGACCTCTAGAACTACACCAAGCTATTACACAAGCATTGATACTTTGGCTCATTATTTACATGCTCATTTAACTTGTAACTTGGTATATTTTCCCTATTGACTCACTACTATCAAAAATGACACAAACTTTAAGACTCATATTGAGGGTAAAGTGCAAAAGGGTAGTAAATACCAAAGGAGGCAATTTCAGGAAAGTTCAGTATTAACAAGTGCATAATTGAGGCAATTGACAGAAAAGCATAGTAGCTTACACCTTCAACTTCCCAGCTGAGTTCAGTCAGTCATTAAGGGGGAAAGAAAATTCCTTCTAAACTCAGTTATAAAATGGAGAGAAAAAGAAGGAAAGGACTGGCACGTGAACTACAAAAGGAAGAGTGCTAACAACTTCACCTTTTTAAAGGCTGAAGGGACATTTTCAACAAAAACCTGACTGGACAGGTAGGAGTCTGGGGACAAAGACCCAATACAATACCAGATAAAAAATGCTGGCAATTTCAGTAACTGCCTTCTGGACCCCACAAGAGGTACACTGGTGCTGCAGAGTGTTCTTTTGATTCTTTTCCTGCAGCTACATCTTTTGAGATAAAAGGTAGTGAGCGGTTAGTTTGTGCTTATATTCCCCACCCTTTAAAATTACTTGTGCCAGGACATAACAGGGCCTCAGGCTGTATTTGACCTAAATAGTGTAAAAGTTGCAGGTACCCCCAAATTGTTTCTGGAGAACATTTTTTTGAGCAAAACCAGGGATTACATCCAGAATACATGCACAAAGGAGAAATGGCCGCAGGTGCCTGTAGGCTTGAGAAAGCTAGTTGGAGGAAAAATTCCCACAATTCAACAGATCAAAATTACAAGGTTTTAAAACAAAGATCAGAGTAACTGGAACAAACACACACAATGTGCACTGGACTTCTTACACTTCTTATGCAATTAAAAGTCTTTTTGCTAATGCACTGGAGTTAACAGCCTTTGAGATTTATGAAGGGAAATAGATCAGTGTTTCTTTGGTACCTTCCTTAAAAAAAAAAAATAAAAAAAAAGCTAAATTGTTTAGACCACAGAGAACAGCAGAACAACTGGTGTCTCATACTCCAGAGAAAAGCAACTAACCACTGGAGAAAGTAAATGGAGATTGCAACTGCAGCCCTGGAAGAAACAGCTGCATTAGAGCAAACTCCTATTCTTATTTCTGGAAAAAGAGTTTGCAATTTTGGGAAAGTAATCTTCTTTCCAATAGGTTAATTAACATGTGTTTTTCACATGTATATTTTTCATGTTAAAAAGAAAGCAGTGGACAAATCTAAAATCATCTTTTAATTATAAACTCAGGCTCATTTCCAACACAAGCCAGTAATAACTGCAAATGCCTGAATAATTCTCATTTGCTCCAATTTGATTTTGTTGGGATTTTTTTCTTTACAATAGTTTTTGTTTTCCATTACCTTTGTGGTATTTTAATTTTATGTCATCCAAACTGTCAAAAACTGAGATACTGCTTTAAAAAACATGCTCTGACCCAGTGAACTCCTCAGTACCAACATTTCAAAACCCAGCTTGCACAAACATGATGCATAGAAGAAATCCAATTCAATTACACACGTAGCAAGAATTAAAAACATCCAATATGTTTAAAATTACAACATGCAAAATAAACCATACCAAATCAAATTACACTTGGTACAAGACAGACAGAACTCTACTCATATTGCAAGAAGATGAAATTAATATCATCACACAAAAGAATTAAGTAACCTGTCTGTTCTTTGAAGCAGCTACTTAGAAGACTGCCAGTGATTGAGAGAATATAGATGACAAAGTATGAGGACCAGAAGATGACAATATTCAGCTTAACTCAGATGTTTTTTGAATGAATGAGGGTACTGATTGAATAGTTGACTCCTCTTTTGACAAGCTTGATAACTAGGATGATGCAAGAAAACAGAGGTTACTTACATCCTATGCCATGGTGGTCCAGGATCTGTGTAGCAAATAAGTTTTATACAATAGCAGATTTTTTTTATTTTAAACAGATATTTAATCTTTCATGGTATCTGCTTGTCTCTGCTACAGCTGGTGTCATCAAAAGTTGACATGCTCTTTGAATAAGCTATCTTTTTCAAGGAAAACAAGATCCTCTATAGAGGATCATTTTTCTACAGAGATATGAGCTAACTCAGTTCTTATAACTAACACTTTATAACCCAAAAATCTCCTTAAGATGATTTATACCTTCTTGATAGAAGATAGACCCTATTCAACTTTCCAAATTTCTATTCATTATTTACATGCCATAAAAGTGCTCCAGCTGTGTACAGTTACATGTCAAATACTTTATTGAGTCTGTTTCTCATTCTAGTAGAAAAACAAAGCCCGTTTTGCAAACCAAGAGATCTAATGTATGCATAGAAGTTAGACTGTGCAAGCATCCAATAGTGCATCTTATTTCCAGAATGCAAATACAGCTATGTGCTTGTACGTAATGACAAGCTTTGTAAGTTCTGCCAGACTGCCTAAGGAAGTTGTGAATGCTCCATCCCTGGCAGCGTTCAAGGCCAGGCTGAACAGGAGTTTGAACAACCTGATCTAATGTGAAGTGTCCCTGTCCATGGCAGGGAGTTGGAACTGGATGACCTTAAGGTCGTTTCCAACAAAAAGCATTCTGTGATTTTGTGTTTGTTACTTTTCTGCATGCAACTAGCATGCTTACTGTTATAATCATGCTTTGGGAGTTCATTTTGTAAAAATTGGCCAAAAAAATTTGAAACTTCAAGGATGATTAAAGCGGTAAACCCATTAACATAATAAAAAATAGGATATAAATACAGCATATCACATCAAGATCAAGTCACATAAGTGATTGTGAATTTTGTACTAAAAATATCTTGCCTTTGCCTTTAGGCTAAAGGCTTTACGGTAGTAGCAAAACCTAAGATCTAAAAGGAGCTAACAGGTTCAAGACATTTCAAACTATTTGATTTCTGGTATTCAGATTCTCATAAAGTTTTAACAATTTTTTTAATGTCTTTTTAGAATATTTGCTTTCTGTTTTTTTTTCACAGTCTCCTTCAACTATACCTACTTGGAAATGATTTCTCAGAGAAATAGTACCATAACTATCATAGAATCATAGAATAGTCAGCGTAGGAAAGGACCTGAAGATCATCTAGTTCCAACACCCCTGCCATGGGCAGGGACACGTCATAAAAAGCTGTATCACCCAAAGCTATGTCCAACCTGGCCTTGAACACCGCCAGCGATGGAGCATTCACAGCTCCCCAGGGCAACCCATTCCAGTGCCTCACCACCCTTACAGTAAAGAATTTCTTCCCCATATCCAATCTAAACTTCCCCTGTT
>JAOEHY010005019.1:0-28381 GCA_025447955.1 Psilopsiagon aurifrons
ATCTGTCTATAGAGCGCTTCATCCACCGAGTCCTCTTGGTCAGGCGGTCTGTAACAGATCCCCACAGTAATGTCTCCCATGGCTGTTCTCCCTTTAACCCTGACCCACAAAGTCTCTGTCGACTGCTCATCTGTCTCCAGACAGTGTCACATACTCTGCAGACTATCCCTAATGTAAAAAGCAACTCCCCCTCCCCGCCTACCATGCCTATCTTTCCCTAAAGAGCCTGTAACCTTCCATTCCAACACACCAGTCATAGGAGCCATCCCACTATGTTTCTGTGATGCCATCATACCCCCGTAAACATGCACACATCTCTAATTCCTCTTGTTTGTTCCCCATGGTACAGGCATTTGTATAGAGGCGTCTGAGCCGAGCTCCAATTGAAGCAGGCTCACCGGCTGGAGCAGCTGGAATGTCTCTACACTGCTGTGAACATTAGGTGCTGGCAAGTGACTGGGTGTGTTGGGATAGAACGATGCCCCCCTCCCCCAACACATCTAGTTGAAAGCCTCCTAGAGAAAGAAAAAGCATCCATGTAAAAGTTACTGAAGAAGCATTAACTGATGTTTATTTCAGTATCACGTTTAGGAATACAGAGAATCACTAAATGATTACATTAAACTAGGTGGTACCCCTTCAAAGGAAAGGTGCAGTTCTGTGGAAATCAAGAGCTTTGCAGTTCTGATACTCATTTTGTCTTTAAACAGATTACACAGCCACACTACCTTTCTGAAATGCAAAATTTGAAACATAGCCTTAAAGTATCTCATGAAGATACCTTTGAAGTTAAAAACTCAATAATGTTTGAAATCCTATTGTTGTAACAATCAATTCTATTTTACTTTGTCATTTGACATACTACCAGATGAGTATCCCTGAAGTTATTCTCAGAAGGAAGATTTAACAGTTAGAAGTATCTTTCAGAGGAATGTTGTGATGTCAAAACACACCTAGGTTTTCTTCTTGTATCTTTCTGTATGCATTGAACAGAGGAGAATTTTTGTCACAGCTTAACGTGGACTATCTTTAACTCTCAATACTTAATCAAGTTTAGAATATTCAGCTATGGGCAAGTCAGTACTGTATAGCAATGTCTCAGGACAACAAATGAACATTGTACCATAAATTGAAATTGCCTGTGTCGAGTTTGTGTTTGTATCAGCAGTTAAAAATCTGTGGTAGAGCACATGTATTACTTCGCATGTTTTAGCAGTTATGTCTTTTATATTATTTTTTCCTAGCTTCCAAAATACAGTGATACATTGGCTGAAATCTTAGTAACCATCAGATTAACAAACTATGAGCAGCTACAAACAAAGAGAACAGCGACAGACTTTCACTATGTTACGTTGGTTATAGGAGATGCTGACAACCAAGTCATTTTTCATCAGAAAATTATGTACGTATTGTCAGGGGGGCTTGCCTCACATCTTTTAAGGCTGTTGGCTTTTAATCCTTACTGTGATTTGTGATTTTTCCAATACTTTGTATTGATGATAAATGGTACAAAATCACTCTTTATCCTACAGCATTTTTTAGTCACTGTTGTCATTTAAAATGCTGCACAAGATTCAAAAACCCCCAGAACATGCCAGTGTGCTTGTCAATACAGGAGTATGTGTAAGTATCTGACAAGACTGATGTCATATTATGGAAGTCATAATAATTTCTATATCAATATAAACCGTAAATACAAGCCTATTTTAAAAAAACCTTCTCAGGTTGTTACTTACTCTTGATAGCTATATTTCTTTAAATATATTGTCAAAATTGTTTCATTCAGAGATGGAATTAAATTCTACAGCTGGCTTAAGGTACGCTTGGAGCAAATGGAAAGGAGAAACAAAACCTTTTCTAACTGTGTGACCTTCATATGAGTTCTGGCTGAAGCCTGGCACTTTTGGCACAACTGAAACTTACCTGCAGGATCCTGGCTTTCTTGTGACCATGGATCATATATCATTGGAAGGTTATTTTTAGGCTACTTAGCAAGCAAAATCCAAGAGCTAAGACCAAAGAAAGGCTCTTTCACTTGGTTACAGATGTCATAGTATACAATTGTGTTTCACTGTCCATGCCTAACAAAACTTCACTGATACGTTACAGGGATTCTGTGCTGCTGAAAACTGGCAATTGGACAAAGAAAATTGAAGTGAAAAGAGCTCTTAAATCAGAGGAAATTAGTGTAAATTTAATTAGTTCTGATTATGGTAGGTTGGTTGATACGCTTTTCATTTAAAAATAACTGCCACAACATTTTGAAGAAATTATTAAAAGACTTTATATCAAGCCGAAAATAATAATAAAATGAACAGATCTGGAAACAAAATTATGTTACATGAGTATTACCTAACAGTCCTAGTTATGTATCTGTTTCATTTACTACTGTATTAATGAATTGGGAAACATCAAAACTGTTACTGGGAGATAGTATTTTACTCTGATACAGATTAGGATTCTCTTTTGCCCTTTGCCTTGAAGTTGAATTAACTTTCAGTTGAGATAAACTATCATTTTGATAAGTTATTTATGCTGGGAAGAGCTGGCTTTGTGAATGGTTAGGTTTTGCATTGTGATAGAAAAAGTATTAAATATGGATTCATCTTCACTTTAGTAGCAAGACAGTTCTACAGTGGAAAATTTTGTCCTTTAATGTGTGTAGATTTAAACACAGGTCCCCTCAGTGTCAATCACCATTATATTGGCAGTGTAAAGCCATAGATAAATGTAGTTTTAAAACAGTACAGAAAAAAATTATGTTAAAGGGACTAATTTTGTAACTTGTCTAGTAACCATGTCTTTAATCCTGAAAATGTTTGGGTTTTTTTAATCTTGTTCTTAAAGAATCCATTCATATAATAGTGTGCTTTTAATGGTCCATTACCTTAATAAATCTCCATGATCCTTTAGTAACATTTATACTCTCTAGAAAACTGAAAGTAATCAGTAGTTTAGAAATAGCTTATAGTGATTTTAAATATTTTTGTCTTTTTCTTCTTTTTCTAAAGTTGGCCTTGATATACAGCAAGCATATGCAGCCTTTTACTTAACACCAAAACGAGGGGGAAGTAAGGTGGTTACGAATCAAAACCTGAAGGCCAAGTCTTCACTTGATGCATGTTATGGTTCACCACAGAGTCTGTCAGCAGCAAAAGTAGATACAGGTAGATGGTCAGATCATAACATCTGGCTAATACCAAGGTCAATGGAAAATTGAGGTTTGCTTTCAGTAGAGAGCTACATCTTTACCCACACTGTTTTTTTCATAAGTATAACAGAAATACTAAGGCATTGCTTCCACTTGTCAAGTGCTGCAGCTCAATTCTTTCATGAATTTGAAAATAAGAAGAATTAAGTATTTGGTATTTAATGTTATCATTTGAAGTAGGAATGTGTACTCCCTCTGTCAGTAGCACCGATTAATTTCTTTACAATTATATTGTTTGAGCAGCCCAAAGTTTTGTTGAAGGCAACAAAATTCTAGTGACCCAGATTACTTCTAGCCTGACTTTTACTGCGTGAAGTACTCTGTCAGTACATATGAAATAAAAAATGAGCATTTCTGTATGTGTCTAGGAGGCAGATCTAAACAAGAGATTACTTACAAGAAATCTGGAAACAGAGAATGCAACCACCGCTGTAAAAACAAAGACGTGTGTGGGCATGACTGCTGTGAGTTTCCTTAAATCTACTGTTTCTGTAAATTTTAGACAAATATAATTTAGAATAGCGTAATTTATAGCAATAGCTACATCAGCAGAAGCAATGTGTCAAGAGTCAGGCCTCAGTTGCTGCTATCATGCAATCATAAAAGCAGGAATAACAAGTTTTGTCTTTTACACTTTTATAGGAACAACATGATTCATAATACCTTTCAGAACATGCAGCATCTGATTAAAAAGCAATGTAAAGCTTGTTACACTTATATAAATATTGGTGTGTTATATCTTTTAAGATCTTTTATTAGAATATACTCAGCTTAGTGGCAAAGTTCCCATTGATCTGGGAAGAATTAGGATTTATCACTTCTAAATTAATCTGAAGATTATTTTAACTCCTTTTCTTCTCAGGTAAAATTGGCGTACCTCCAAAGTCTGAGATGAATGGAGATGCAAAGTTTTCTGTGTACCTAGCTGATTTAAGGAGCAGGAACTCAATTTCATGTGTACCCCCAGTAAAACGGTTAAAGGTTCATTTGAATACAGTCAGCCATTGAATAGATTTCTTTTACTCTGTTATGTATTTGTATGTATTGTTTGCAGAGAGAATTTTATAACTAAATATGAACACTTGAACACTCAAGTTTGTCTGTACTGTGTGGAATGCAAAAAGGAAAGAAGTACAAAGGTACCAAATGCCCAGGAATCTTTGAGAGGTTCTGCTGCTGTCTGGAATACATAAAATTATCCGCTTCTGTGCATGTACTCTTTGGTTTTACTTGTATTGCATTTGATAGATTGTGGTGGGCAAGGTGCAGAGGCATCACTGGAAGGTACTGTACTGTGACTTGTTTTGGACCAAATATGACCTGAACAAAAATAAATAGTGGTATTTATCAGAGTAATGCTACAATGAGATCTTTTTCCATTGACAGGTAAATACACTTATTATAGAAAAACCAACCATGATAGTTTTTAACCTCTGAAGGGTTTCATGGGTTATGCTTTTTCCCTTTGAAAGTACTAAACTAATTCTTTCTGCAACAAGAATGGCATTTGAGATATTGTTTTATTTCCTCCTCAGTTTTGTCTGCTTGTTTGTTTGCAATAGAGAATGATTTAGCCTATAGCTAATACAGTTGAGAGTTAGTGATAACCAGTCTGACTTTGCCAAGGTACTTGGATAACTCCACTAGACACCAGTCATTCAAACCTTTTTAACTGATTATGTTAGATAAGCAAACATCAGTTTTTACATACGATCTTTAAAAATTATGTTAACTTCATACGGTATTAATGATGTCATTAAGGTTGTTAAAAAACAATGGTTTTCAATATCTTTACATTTTACCAGTTACAATAATCTGCTTTCTTTAGATGCAGATGTTAAATCAAACTCAAACTGTGGATCTCAAGCAATTTGGTTTTACACCTAAATCTTCATTGCTGGCATTGCTGAGGTACTGATTAATACAAGTAACAAAAGAAAACTGCCTTATTTTAGATGGTATTAAGTTCTAACAACTATAATCTGTTTTCTGACTAAAACTATTTTGCAGTTCTCTACTACTGTTTTGCTGGCATGTCACTGATTTCTTCCTTTTATTTTAATAGGTCTAGCAATGAACAGTCTTCTTCATTACCTTCAGTGGACCAGGCAGATAATATTAATAGCTTAGGGGGATCTCAGAAACAACTGCAATCCTGGAACAATAGGAAAAGTAGTAAGTTATTGCTAATGTTTGAAATTATGATTTTTTACTGTTTTGATTTGAATGCATTTGTAAACTCAAACTTACTGAAACCACTACAATGACCAGTATAACATAGAACACTGAATGTATAGGGGAGATATAGTGGTCTTAATTGGGTTTCTTTCTGGTATCGCTAAGAATTTCTAATATATATCTAAGTGTCCAAATGTACCTTTAAATAAAACAGTAATGACTAGATCAAATCTATAATACTTCCTGAAAGGTATTACTGTAATATATTTCCACTGAAGCCACTTGTAAAACAAGAAGTATTTTACCACTATATCTGTATATTTTCTTCTTTTCCCTTTCTGCTGGAAGAAGTTAGTAAAGAATAGGCTTTTGTTTGGTAGTTGACAATACAGTAAGTGAGTTCAGAATTAGTAAAACATCCTTATCTGGAAAAAAAAATTCTATTTCTATTTCTTCTCCACTGGAAAAGCCACAAATCTTCTTACACATGGTGTTAAATGATTAGTCTTCATTATCAGTATATAACTATGATGTTCTCACTGCATGACTTTTGCCTTTGTATTTGGTGACAGCAGATCGATGTGAATGAGTCTTTGATTAATTTGGATATTAAATAGCAGTTCCAATGCTTAAGTCATACTCAGACATATAAGAAACACTATGCTGAAATGAATGGAAACTTTTTTTAGTCCATACTGCTTTGAGTGTTGGCAGCTATACTTGCACAATTTTAACATCCTTGTCAACAAGGACAGTGGGATTGAGTGCACCCTCAGCAAGTTTTATGACAACACCAAGCTTTGTGGTACAGTCAACACACTGGAGGATATGTGGAAGGGGTGCCATTCTATGGTTCTGTAATTTCATTTTTGCTTAGAATTTTGATGATGGGATTGTAATCTTATTTCTTTAATGCTTCATATTTTCCTGCAGCACTAATTTACCTGCTATAGTTGTTCTCTAGTCTTAAGATGGAAGACTTTTGCATAGGTGTATCATGGGTTGCTGGAGGGAGAGGGCAGGCTGTTACTGTATCATATGGTTGTGTTAAAAGAATAAAGTCATGGGAAGACTCATGGATATTCCAGTACAGCTATAGTCTGTGCTCAAGAAAATCTTGAGGCAAATCATACAGGATCAAGGGGATGTAGGAGATATTGCTGACTAAAAACCATCTCTGTTGAATAACAGCAGTAAAGCCAACCTTGGCCAAATTGATTGGGCTGGCTGGATTTTACAGAAATGCACCAAAAATAGTTCTAATAAAAGCATCAGTTCATATGATTTTTATAGGGTTAACTGCATCTATAATACTGTCTTTCCATTTCAGACAAAAAAAAAGAGTAAGTAGTTGAGAAAGGTACTTAAGAATATACAGTGAAATTGTAGTAACCTAATACATAATTTAAAGTCTGTGTAACTGCAGTAATGCACTGTGGTGTCTGTGCACATCCAAAATGACAGTGGCAGTCCCTTCCTGGTGTTGCCAATGTTTCTAAAACAGGATTTCTGATTTGAGCCTGTCCAGCTCCCCCTCTGTTGAAAGGGAGACCTGGATCAGGATTTTTTAGGCATATTAGGGCCATGGCCACTGAATGAAGATTCCAGCGCTGCCTGATGCTGGAGGGTAGTTTGGCAAAAGAAGGATGAAAAAAAATAGCAGAGAGAACTGCATTGGTGATGAAAAGAAATGACATAACAAACAAAAGGGAAAGAGTTAAAGGAAATAGGAAAGTCATCTTTGCAACAGAAAGAAAAAAGTATTTTAAAACATTAACTCACGCTTTAAGTAAGAATTTTAACAACAATGCTCGCAAGTGTGTTTGTCATGGTTGTTCTTAGGCATTAGATCTGAGTGGGAGGAAGAGACCATTCAGTGTGTTGAAAACTGGAGAGAAGAAAGGACTGAATTGAAAGTACTAAGTTTGGAATCAAGCAATGCTTCTGACAAAGGCAAAGAATGATATAGCTGTGGTTTTTCTAGAATCTACACTGAGGGTGACTTTTCTCAAAACAATGCTGAGAGAAGTTGCATATATTACAATCCTCCTTTCAAAAGGTTGAGCAAGTGGTCATAAACCAGACAGGTTTTGTTGTACTTGTCCATTACAAATATATTACAGCTTTCCCTTGGAAACATTCAGTGTTGGAGTGTGAGAAAAGCTGAGACAATGGCATAAAAAAAATTTTAAACCTTTCATGTGTAACTTGATGGATGCAGATAAAAGCAGATCTTGTTTTTCAGATGCTTTTGATGTGGACTTTGAACTGCAGGATGATGTTTGGGATGATATTGAGGATGAGAAATTAGTATTTGCTAGCAACTTTGACAGTAGAGATTTAGGTATGGTTAACAAAATTCTTTGTTTCCTGTGCAGAAATTATTTTACAGGCTATTATTTGAGAATAATTTATTACAGTACACAGTGAAGACAACTACCTGAATTTTTTTGGTTAGTTCATTTTACCACCAGGTTTGTTACTCTCCCTTCAATGTCACCTATATTGAGACAAATGTAATACATAAGGGAGAGTTGAGAAAGTAACAATGAAGTATCTTTTGGATGGCCTGCAACTGCATAGTTGTTATTTTATTTGACTGCTTATCTCTGCTATCTTTGCATTAGCTCAAAACCCACAGAAGAAATATTTTAAGTGTTAAGACATTTGTATAATTTTCAACCTATTATTTATCATGTCATTTAAGATGTTTACAAGGTTTCAGCTGGTTTGTGACTCTGTTTTTAAACTTTCATTCTTACATGGAACATGGAAATATCTGCCTTTAAATTCCAGATGAGTGTGAACCACTTGGCAAGTATATAAGAAGCAAAGCCACAAATGACATTTTGAAAGAGTAAGCATTATATAATTTATTACCATTTTATTTAGTTAAAAATAATTTTTGTATTTCACATATAGCTTTATAATTAAATGTAGAGAAGGATGTTCACTCATAAAATTGAGTGAAATTTCAGCTTTTAAAAGGCAGGAATTGTTGAATGATTTGATTTTTTTTTTTCCTGTTTAAGTGTGAAAGGAAATAAGTAGAAAATCCTGAACTGAAAAGTAAGTAATTTTGCACTTCTGTAAAAATACTTATTCAATTGGTGTTTTCAGTTCATCCATATTACAAGATGAGACCAGTGTTCAGAACTCCATTGTTTCTGTGGTTAGTAGCCCATCAAAAGTGAATTTATCTGCACAGCATGGAAATATAAATATGGTGAGTAAAAATACTTTTTATAAGAGAATTTCCTATAATTTCTTAGGTGTAAATATATTTACCACAGCTGACTTCTGAGTCAGCTTGGACATAATGATTTTCTGAACCTTTGTGTTGTCCAGGTATGCATGCATGGTGTGTTCAGTGTGATATTCATGATACAAAAAACTGGGATGCGAATTTACTTCATATAGCATGACTTCAAAACTCAATTTGATTGTGATTCTGCAAGTTATTCAATATATAATTAGATTTATAATGTGCTTGGACCTTGTCAAATACAAGAATATCAATATAATTATCTGTACTACATACTACAACAGTCTGTCAGTTTCTCTTTTGGATTGTTATTTTAACCAGATATACTCTTCATCATCTACATTGCAGTTCAGTTCTCAAGAGAAAAACTGTTCAAATCTTTCACAAGAGCTGAGAACTGCACAATGTTCTTCCATCTCAAAGAAGATCCCAGACTCTTCTAAATTCACTAGGAAAGAGGATTTCTTTATTTTCACAGAACATGAAAAGGAAGCAGATCCCAGGTAATAAAAAGTTGTGTTCTTCTGTTGCCTCAGTGTTCCAATGCTTAGTTCTGCATGGGACACAGACTTTTAGGCAATGTGTTAATATATTACCTTTATTTTATAAAGATGAATTTTTATAGTAATTGAGGCAACTTTTTTTTTTAGAAAGGATATACTTTATTTTGCTTGTCTTAGTATTTCTTGACTATTCTTTGTATGGTGTTCCTGATTACATAGGTTTTGATGTACTAAATGTTTTTGTTTGCTTCATCTTCATTAGATACCTTCTTGATGATGAAATCAATGATGTCAAGCCCTTTCTTGGTATATTTGATGGCATTTTGTAAAACATATAAACCAAAATACATTGTAAGAGTTGGGAAAAGGAGGTACAGTCATCTTTACAGAGTGAATCCATCAAATCCAGTCAAGTGAATGATTTCTGTCGTATACCTACTTACCAATAGCTGGATGGCTGCACAAAGTAGATGATAACACAGCTGATGTAGAATTTATGGAATTCTAGGTATATTACCTTATTTTGAAAAGTACTTAAATGCTCGTTTTTAAGAAAATACTGGAATGTGTCACAGGAGAATAGTTTTCAAACTGGCGGTGCTGTTATAAAGTAAAAGCCACATAAGGAGAAGTAAGCTGTATATGACATGCCCTGCCTACAAGTACACTTTAAATGAATGAAATACTCTTTCCTCAGAAATTTCTTAATGCCTTTTGGTGTTGTCTTTCAGTTTCTGTAATGCTGATTTTGTTCATAGCACTGATTCTGTAAAAATAATTAGATTCACAAATAAAAGGAACAGAATGGTAAGCTACTCTAGACTTTTCACAGTCTAAAATGTCTATAAACAATACTCAGAAGTTGTGTTTGGCTGTTCATTTTTACACTGAAGGTCATAAAATGGACATTCATGCATCTTAGTGTGGTTTTAGGCAACCGAGCATTGGATTTGGCTATCTTATTGTAACTCTTAATTTTTGAATAGTAGACCTTGCAAGTTAAATAGATAGAAAAATACATATTGGACTTTAGTCCAAGAAACTGCTAATTTTCACTGTTAATTATTCAAAATGTATGGAATTAAAATGTTAAAATCATGCCTGGAACTTTAGCTGTCTGTTCTTGCAACCAAATGCAACCCTATTTTGCTGCACTACATGGTTGTATTTTTCTCAACTAATAACATTTGACTTGACTCTGATGTTTCCTTACACTTTTTACTTACTCTCTCCATATGAAAGCATGGCCTAGCATAACCAGCATCAGCACCCACCACTTGGTATGGTTTTGACTGCTCAAATTCCAAGGGACCAAAGCTTTAACTCATTTTGCTGTACTTCAAATATTTCATTGCATCTGGAAGTTTGTAGTATGTCAGATCTCTTTTTGTCTCAATTGTTTTTTACATTAAAATTCCAAACTAAGATAACTCAGAATTACTATTCTACTACTACGTTTAGCCCTGCAGTCCTAGTCATGTACTTCCTAGTGACCTCCCAGTTCTGTGTCAGGGTGAGATTTAAGAATGCAAAGTGACAAATGTCATTTTAGGTGACCCAGAGAATCTTCCCTCGGCTCCATCTACCATGCCAGAGATGTTCCAGATCCTCTAGGGCATCTAAAATGTACTGGATGCTAATGTGTAAATACCTGAGTCTCTCCCTGCTGCTTGAAATACATGGGTTTTTTTTCAATGTACAGTTCATATTTGCATGGCATTCTTTAACGTCCTTTGTATCCTGCCTTTCCCTGGCCTTTAAGCTTGTAACAACTAATGGAGCAGTTCCTCAGTTTCTTCACATTGGACAAAAGCTTTTACACAGCAACACAAGGCTGAGCTTCAAACATGGAAAATAGGAGAGGAAGCAAACAATTAATATAATCTTGAGATTATACATCATTTATATCATGTTGTCGTTATACAACTTGCAACTTTCCAAAACCTTACTCACCAGCTGGTGGCTCAGGCCTTGCCTGCAGACTGGGAGAGCTTCTGATGGCAGGTGCTGCACCTTTTCCTGCTGCTCTGCATGAAGCTCCTTCTAAAGGTTCTTGAACTGTGAGGCAGGATCTAGTGGAAGTTGATTGTGCTTAGGTCTTCATAATAATGAGTAAGGTAAGCTTCATTTATTTCTCTGTACTAAGGAAGCATCTTTTTGAGGGGTTTTTTTGGCCCCATTTCTACACTGAAGGTATATTTCTATTTTTCTGTGAGGTATTTTTGTAGTTTATATAATGTCTAAAAACTAATTAACATGATTGCCATTTTTGGCTTTTTTTTGTTTCTTTTTTTTATATAGTCTAAATATAACCACTTGGCTTTAGTTACCTTATAGGAATAGGTTTATATCTAGACTACTACTCCAAAGAAAATGACTCTTCTAGGCAGGTATTTTATTTTCCTTTTAGTGTTCTCCAGTGCTGGAGTTCAAAAGTTATTTTTGGGGTACTTCAAGATTCAGACTGATAAAGTTTTTGATACCTTATTTTAAAAGGCTTTAATTTTCAATTTGACCCATAGTCAGAACATGTGATAACAGAAGCATTTCAGTACTTTTGAGACTATTCAGAGCACTTTGCAGATGGTTTATCACATTGTTTCCTGTCTCTGTTTTTCACAAGAAGTCCACATCCTGTATTATCCTTGGAAAATTACAAACTTCTGCTATTGCTGCTGACAGCATTTCACAGATTTCGGACTATAAATCTTTCAATACTGCAATGTCTTTACAGGAACACTGAACCTCTGGTGCAAAAACATTTTTCTAGAGATAAGGGCTTTATTGGGCTCTATTGTTTAGCTTCATTATTCATATTAGTTCTATGACTCTTAAAGTCTAATTTACTTTCAGAAAACCAATTTGGAAGTACTTAAATGCTGAAACATTCTTTATCTCAGGAAAAGGAATGACTGTTCATATGGCAGCATTTGTTATTGTTCCAGTTTCCAAATCAGAGCAATTCAAAGATCAAAACTGATAATCATAGTAGGTCTCTATGGCAACAATTACTTGCAGATACACAATGACTATACTTCAGATATAGGCAGAAAAAGCAAACTGACTGCAAAATTAGAAAATCTAGTAAAATCTGATTATTTTTTTTTTCATTCAATTTCCAAACTAAGGTAGCTCAGAACTACTGTGCTGCTACTCAATCCTACTCATGTACATCCTAGTCACTTCCCAGTTCCATGTCATGGTAAGGCTTAAGAATGCAGAGTTTACCTCCATCTTCTGACTTGCATGGCAATCAGATGGCTTCCAGGCAGGAACAGTAGTGTTTCTCATGCTTTATATGATGCTTTATATGAATGACAAGGGACCAAAATCCTAGCTTATGTGCCAAAAGTTAAGTACTGACATAGCTACAAAGAGCTGTAATTTTAGTAATTTAACTGAATCGCGTTAGGCGATAACCTAGTTCATCTGGGCTCCCTGTGTAGTCATTAGAAAGAGGCAGACACTATCATAAAATAATTCAGATTATAAGTGGGCTGAATTGCTCTCAGTTCAGGTGGAACTCACCAAATTAGCTATGATGAAAGTGATCGCATACAGTTAGCTTGGAGATGCTGGTGTGCTGTAATTTCACAGCCAGGCTCACTGAATATTGCCTTTCATTTGCACGAGATGCCTGAGTGCTTTTATCCACATAAGGATTCAACTTTCCGAAGCCGAGTAGTCTTATTTCTGTACAGCAAAAGATGGCTGTGCTCCACTAATGTTGCTGCATGCAGCTTCCTTTTAGGTACTGTCCAGATGAGAAAACGTACTGATTAAATTCAACAGGATAACATCAGACAATTTAACCAAGCTACTACCAATAAATAAAATACAGACTAAAATACATAAAAACATTGTTAAAGTCTGAAAGAATCCTTGTTTTTAATTCTGCATAGAGTTGTAACATTAAATGAGTGGCTTGATTTTCAATCAGTGGGACTGTGTAAGTAATTCTTTGGGGATACAGCAGAATGCCAAAGACTTTAGTCTGGGGATGATTCTATAAAATCTACAGTATAAAAATACTATTTCCCATAATGGAGTAGTGAAAGAAAATGCAATGTGACAAGAAGTCAGATTTTACTATCTTACTTGTCCGATTCTCTATAATAAAATACATGCTTATACCTGCTTTTAATTTAACTTCAACTTCCTTATATGCTTCCTTGTCCTATCACATATATTGGTTTCAAAGTATAAACTGAGGTCAAACATATCTGTGCCTGAAGAAAATGCAGTATCCCTTCAAACCCCATGATCTTATTGTTAGCAGGAAAATAAGTATAGTGTTTAAACATGTTGCCAGACGCATTTGTGTTTAAGGAAAGTTCATAGCATATGGAATACTGTAAACGTGACACCAGTGTAATTGTATGCAGCATGTCTCGTGATCATTTTAACAATGTAGACCTTATTCATGTATTTGAAGACTTTAGCGGGTTAAACATTACAGTAATTGCTAAAATAATGACAGTGGTTACAAGTCAGACTCTTGTTATCTGCATGTGTTTTCACTTGGATATACCTTCACAGAATAGTTACACGAGGTGTAAAAGTTGGTGCTCTTAAAGGCAGTCAGCATAACGATAAAGAGTGAACAGAAGTCACTGTATGAAACCAGTATACACCTGAAAAAGAGTTAAAATCTGTCATTTTGTAAAGCACAAATAATACATCTCTAAGGCATCATTATGATAGAATAACTGGTATCCCTTCTAAGAGAAAGGCTATCTTGCATTACCACTTTATGTCACTCCTTCTGCTTTTTATGTAGGAGAGCAATATCATGTCAATTGTTTTACCAAAAGAATCTTTAAAGGATATCCATGAAATGAGACGCATGAATGTCTGTTGGGTTTTAAGAGGTTTTTCCCAGCTTCTTTGCTTGACAAGGAAAAGGAAAAGGAGGTGCTAGTCACGGTAAAATTAACTTCCTGCAGAGGATTACCAACACATGAAATTTATTGAAGGCTTAAATGAGAATAAGCTGAGGTATGCACAGTGTGCTGATAGTCTGCACTGATGATCAGCTTGAATGAAAAAGTTGGATAGGAAACGGGCAGTGATTTATTGGCTGCCACTGTTTGTCTGTTTGACATAAGGCCCATGCTGGTTGAACCACGTTTCTGTATTTGTTCTTGAAACCTGAATGAGAGAAAATGGTACCTGTCCAAACCCTCGCTTTTTTCCCCAGTGTTGTAACTTTTGATCTCCATGTGCTCTTGACAGGTATTTCAGATGGGGTGGTCTGGGGTAAGGACTGCATCCTCCTAAGTCATAGAGCCTTTGGGGCCCTTTTGTCTCCTGCCTTTCAGTGGTGTTGATCACTGTTGCTCTCTCCTGTGGTTGTGAAGTGACTGGAAAAGCTGTGCTGCTGTTAACATGCAGTCCTGCACTCCACATCCTGTTCTTAACAACAGGTCCCAAGCCAGTTTATACCAGCTGGGGGGAGTTGTTTCCCAGTTCACTTTAGTATGCTACCTACCACTTTAAACAGTACACTCCCATTCTTCTTTCATTCTAGTCTTGTGGGATGTGCTTTGAGTGTTCCTGAGTCTGTCATCCTGTGGTTTTTAGATGGATTGTTTCCATGTGCCAGGACTTGAGGGGCACATCTGATTGGTGGTGTGTGAAAATGTCACACGTTCTGCAGAAATGCAGTAGATTATATGGGGTGAACATACTTTGTATAAAGAAGGTGTATTTCCTTCAAATGTAATAAAAGTGCCTAGACCCAATAGCAAGGAATTTCTTCCTCCATTTAAGTTACAATAAATGGAACTATAATGTAATGATGATCTAGATTGTCCTTTTGATTGATGTTACATGACAATTTCTGCATTTTAGATAGCTGAGCATAGGGAAAAATGCAAAACACTTTGCTTTGAAGGCAGTAAGGGTATTTTGTTTATATAAATTAAACAATGTTTCTTTTGTAACTGTGAAACTTCCTATTAAAGGATGCATATAACTTTCAAAATAAAAAGATGCTTGTAACTGTATATGGCTATATTTGCTGCTACCCCCCCCCACACACACTTAGAGACAAAACCTATTTATGAGGCTTTATTAAGTGCAAATAATTCCCATGGCTTTAGCACAAAAAAAACAGCTGCAGAATATAGTCTGATTTGCATATAAATGACATGATTTCTGCTCAGAAAAGGATATTGAAAAATATATATTTCTACAGTGAAAAGCTGATAGTCACACATATTAAGGTCAGGTTGTGTAACTTGTTTTAAGCTGCTGCATGTTGATATCTGATCACACTTCCAGCTCAATTCAGACTCTCATCAGTTGTGCCCACTATGAGACTGTGAATTTCTTTCTTTTGATCTAATTAAGCTATCGTTTGTAGAAACAGATTCCAAAGCATTTATCTCAACAGTTTAAGCACTTAAAAGTGTTCAGAATATTTGTCAATACAAGCCGACAACTCCACACTTTGCACTTTTCCTTATCTTCAGTACTGTGAATTTGTGAGGCAAGGAATTCCTATGGTTTGGGTAAGACAGAAAAAGTCCTGGTAACAGGCTCTAATCACTTTACTACAGGGTAGGACATAATTAAAGCAGGCACATGGATATTACTTTTACTGTCCCAAATACTTTTCCTCAGGTTATCTTTTCTATTGAAGATAAGTTCAAACTTCTAAAACTTCTGCCTGATGTAGACCACCACTGACCAACTGAGATGCTTGGCCAAAACAGTAAGTGTTTGGAAGCTAAGGCTATATTATACCATTTTATCCCAGTTGTTTCGGCTCACGGATTCTTTAAAATATGTTATTTCAGTAGAAGTGTAACTCTAAAGGATTTTAATAATAAACTGTAGTAGTCATCTAATTGCTGAGCTTGGATGAGCACTATCCAGCATGGCTTCAGAACCAGTACTGAATGCAGAGCTCTCCCAGATCCTTGGGAAGTCAGTGTGAGAGAAAGTAAATACAGGGTTCCAGTCAACTAGCCATTTCCCTCCCTGAATGGCTGTGATTGTGACTTTGCAATGTACTGTTAATTTACTAACAGGCTCCTGCTTCTTAGATACATAACATAAAAGAAAGATGTTGGACAGCCAGGCAGTAAAGGTTTGGAAGAGACCTGCAAAACCTTTGTTTTCAATCTCTGCTTGGTGAAAGTCTTGCTGAGCTGAATGCCTTTGCCAGAAGCAATAGCTGTCTACTGAATGATGGGCCACAGTGAACTGTCATTAGTCTGAATGCCCCCTGGAGACACTAGATACTGTTTAGTTAAGAAAAAGTGAAGGTGGTGCTGTCTAGAAGCTTGGATGTGCAGGTCAGAACTTCCTTTTTAGCAATTTCAGTTTATAAAGGCTGTTAACTTACCTGAATTAAAATGGGGCAGTGGAGTTCAGTACTAGGACTCTGTTGGGTTGTTTCCTGTCGTGGTGTAGTATTTTAGCTGTTGTAATCCAGACTTGTTAGGTTCCTGGGTGCAGGAATAAAATTCTCTTATCCCAGAGCTCCATTCTTGTGTCTTTACATGTTATGCCTAAAGGAGGTTTCTCTGTCTAGCTGGGAATGTCTACTCAAGTAATAGTCATCCAGCAGCTGGATCATTAACATCTTCTCAATTCTAAAGATTTTACGCTCTGAGGTCATTTGGGTGGTTTCTAAAAATTATAATAATGGATGTAAAAAGAGCATTCCAAACCATCAACACATTATCAAATAGTTCTGTTTCAAGCATATGGCAGTAGAAGTGATTAAGAAAGTGTGGGCTATGAAATAGATCTGCTTGTCTTGTGGTGCATTGGAGAGATGCATTTCAGACTGGAGGCTCACTTAGTGAGGAAAATAACCTGTATTAGGAAGGTACAAGTGGATATCCTTCCCTCCCACTCTCTTGGGTGTGATTGTCTCAGGCAACCATATTAGCAGAAGCTTAGACTCATTTTTAGGTTCTGGAACAGATTTGCCAAAGTGACAGTGCCTACGGAGAATGACAGTAATAAAATGGGCACTGTGTTGTGGAAGAAAATAAAGTTGGCAGCTTGGAATGGTGGAAAACAGCTTTGGATAAGCAGGTGCTTCAATAGAAATTAGTATCTGTCCACAGACATGATAGCAGCCAGTCAGAACTGCTCCTTCAGTTCAAGCAGTTAATAATATCCTGGCACTGGAGCTTAAGGGATACAATTTGCAAAATTATAGTAGTGTGGGAGCGATAAATTTCAGCACAAAGCAGGCAGCATTCCATATAATTTATTTTAGATTTCCATCCAGGGTATGTTCTGACACTCCACATGAAAGTCAAATTGTCCATGTAAAATGGTTTTCAGGTGATAAGTTGACCCCTGGGGTTTTAGTAAAGTAATAGATTCCAAAGTCTCTCTGACTCTCCAGTCTATAAAAGGCAGTTATCAGCTGTTTGAAGGATTTCAGAAGAAGGAGAAAAAAGAAAAAATAGCTTTTGTATACTGACATTTTTCTCATTAATGGGGACAATGTTTGAATCACAAAATCCTTCTGGATTTGGTAGTAAATACTCTGCTGACGTGTTTTGGGAAGCGGTTGTTCTGAGGACTGTATGTATCTAATCTACTGTGATATGCATATAGAACAAGGAATATTTCTAATAGACACATACAGCCCTTCAAAAGAGAGGCATTTGCTGTGCCACCATCTGACCATCATTTCTAAACACATTCTATCACCAGAGCCTACCTCTGCAAAAGTTTTGTTGGGGAGTGACTGTCTTAGGGTGCCTGGAGAAACACCAGGAGAGTAACAGCAGCGACAGCTTTCCTGACAGCATTCTGAATATAAAATGTAGTGGAAAACAAGCAATACCCTGAAAAGAAACGAGGCACCTCTTTGAGTTCTTGTCTGAATGTTCTTGCAGGACCTGCTGTGATTTATTTATTTTTTTCCTAGTTGTGCTGTTTTATTGAAGTGTGTTTTCTTGAGAATACTTTCAGGTGCTTCCTATTGTACCACATGGCTTCACTGACAGTTCAAGCAGACCGACAGTTGGGTGGAGGCTTTGTTGCATTTTAGTTTAGTGGATGGGTGCATCTGCATATACATGGATTGAAACACAGCACCAATAAGTAACAGGTGACAGGACTAGTCATAGTGACAGTAGAAAAAGCTTACCTAATGAAATGCTAAAAGCATGTTTATATTTTGTCCAGTTGAGTGTCTCTGAATTTTGAGCAAAGAAAATGCCTCCTGCTTTTATACACAACTCTGCTCAAGAAAACAGGATTTTCCTACAGCGGAAAATCCTTACCTCTGTAAGCAAAAATTATTGTCTCAAAGAAAAACCTAAGTCCCTCTTCAGTTGTTTCTCATGTTAAGCAATGTCCTGGATTTTCCCTGCTTGTGTCTTTGAGGAACGTCTAGTTCACTGCAGAAGTACTGCCTGTTACACCCTGTTGCTGGCACTTCTGCACGGCACTAAGGTGGCTGCAGGGAAGACGCCTGTTTGCCTTCTGGCTTACTGGGGGAAGAGGCAGACCTCTCCTCTGAGAGGAAAGGAGCAGTGCTCAGGGGTGGGGCTTCTGACACTCCCAAGTGGGGTAGAGAAGGGGGAAATGCAGTGAGCTAAAATCTTGTAGGCAGTGCTATGGAGGAGATGGCATTTTTCTTGTGAGAGAGCAAAGCTTTGCAAGCAATGGGAGGATGGAAAGTTCCCTAGAGGAGGCTGATGGTGTCTGTGGTGCTCTCTGAAACATTTGGAAATTGTTCAGGTTAGAAGTAAAACTGGATAGAAGGATTTACCCTGCAGTGATGCTATGGGAAGAGTAATTTTCAAGCATTTCTTTTTAATCTTGCTCTCCAACACATCAGACTTCAAGTTGTAAAGAATAATTTTGTTCTGTCATTCTAATAACGCCTGTTCTTAGAAATCGGGATTCTGTGGATGTGCTTGTCAGAAGGAAAAGCTTCTTCTACCTAACTACAGTTGTTAATTCAGGGTCCCTGCAGGTAAGATTAAAAAGAACTAACTACTCTTAAACCCTGCCTTTCTCTGGGTTTAGCTTTACAGAGGTAAGTGGGTGCTGGTGCTGCAAGTGCGTAAGTTGAAACACATGTGGGACAGTCCTGTTCGCTCACCTGAGTGGACTCCTGCTCACTCCCATATGTGCTTTACTGAGGTCTGTTGGAGCATGCTCTGAAGTGTGTGTCATGTTCTTAAAGTGCTTTTCTTCTGGAAGAGCAGATCTGAGGACCAGAAGAGTTTATGGGTAACTCCCGACTTTTGCTATTGACTGGATTGAATCTGCGTGAATGCTTTCCAGAGTAGATATGTATTTTCCTTTATGTTATTTGTCACTCTGAGGCTGATTTTGAAAATGTGTCATCCCATGTCAAGGTTTCAAGTGTTAGCACTGAAATGTTTACCTGTTCATTGAGCTGATTATGAAAGTGTGTGTGTTTGTGGTCTCAGTTAATTGTAGGCCACACCTTTTGCTTACTTGAAGCCCTGTGAGAAATTGTTTCTTTTATTGGGGTTGGATGATGCACAGAAGGAAGAACTTTATTTGTATTTCTCCATACCTTTTATAGGCATCAGGAAGAAGCGCTAGGCTGATCCAGGGTCAGGTGCTGAAGCTGTGTAAGTGCTCCCTGTAAAGCCTGTGACTGCAGCTATAGGTGGAGCTGGTATGAGACATGGAAACACCATGAATCAGGCCTGCGAGGAGGGTCAGCCACAGGGCTCTGGATCAGGGAAGGCACATAGAGTGGCCATTTGGCCAATGTCAGCCTCCTCACATCAGCTTGCCCTGGGACAAGGACAGCAATCGATTCCCCCAACAAAGTAAAATCACTAAAGAAGCCTCTCTCACAGATGTGCCTTCATGAAAAGGGCCTTCCCATAAATTTTAACGTGGGAGTGGGGCATCTGGCCCAAGACTTTAACTCAGTTCCTCTTGTAACTTTAAAAAAGGAGGAAAAAGAAGAGGTCAGAGTATTTTCATTTTCTCTTTCGGAGGCCCAGCTCCAGGAACCACCCGTTGCTTACATGAAGCCTCACCTTCATTGCCTATATGTTGCTCTGTCTCTCCTGTGGATAATCTTTACCCAGATGCTGTGTTTCACATGGCTAGACAAGGTTGTGCTGCCTGGTCAGGCTTTTTTGGGAGTCAGTATGAATGCAACATGCTTGTGGAGACCTGTGATGAAAGTACTCACTGAGTGTGATTCTGTGTTAAGCATGCAGGCCGGCTCCTGCCCTGTGCCACCCAGCTGTTGTGCCAGCCCAGCCCTTCTGTAGGGTGGTTGTGTGAAATTAGCTAAAACAAATGCATGAGTAAACACCACCCCACATCTCCTGTTGAGAAGCTTGTCTCTTACCTCCTGGTAACGCTGATACTGCTAGAAAGAAGTGTGTGTGTGCGGAGCAGAGTGGATTAAAGTGTTATCTTCTACAGTTGCATTTCAAACTGAAAAATAGCTGCATGTGTATGACAAGTGAACTACGTAACGTCAATAAAACAGATCCTAAGTCCTACTTGGAATTGCCATTGGTAGCTGTTAACCTGTTTTAAATTGTATTTGTTATTTGTAGCTTAGCAATAATCCACCACGATGTAGTTCTGCTTGTTAGTTTTGGAGGAGGTTGAAAATGGTTGGGACGTTCCAAGATGCTCCCAGCTTTTCAACCTTCCACACTGCCTTGAAACTGGGCTGGGGTTTGTCCCTCTTGAAAACAAGAACAGCATTAGATTTACATTTCCAGTTGCTATGTGGATCCCTTTGCCACCAAGCGGAATCCATAATGTAATCCCAAGTACTGGCTAGCATCTGTAAACAGCTGTGCCTTCCCACACACCCCGGCAGGAGCTTCCAGAACGTTTTAAGAGGGTCACTGAGGAATACAGCCCCCAGGATGCACCGCACACCGAGTGTTTTAACGCGTCTTTCACCGCGTTGGACGTTGCCCCTCCTCGACTGAGGATTAAACGCAGTGGTTACAGCGGCCGGCCCGGGGCACACTGCGCAGCAAAGAGCCCCCGCGGCTGCCGGCGCTCGTGACCTTGTCGCTCCCGCGGCAGGCGGGGACGGGCGGAGGCCTCTGCACGGCTCTTTCAGCCCCCTTCCAGCGCGGCCGTCGCCATGGCGACGGGCGGGCCCGGCCTGGCGGGCGGGGCGCGGGGCGGCCGCCATCTTGCCCGCTGCCTGTCAGCGGGTGGCTGACCCGGGGCTGGCTGTGCGGGGGTATGGCGCTCGCGTGTTCCCCGGCCCCCCGCCTCGGTGGTAGTAGCACCGGGTGCAAGGTGAGTTGGAGGCGGTGCAAAGGTGCTGTTGTAAGCGAACCATGGTGGTGTTGGCTGTCAGGTCACCGCAGGACGAGGCGGCAGAGCTCTGGGTGGGAAGCTCGCCCACAGCCACTCACCAGGGCCCTCTGGGGGAGCCGCTCCTGGGCACGCAGCTGGCCCGAGGCAGCATTTTAGGAAAGAGGTGGCGCTAGATATTCAAAGCGCCTACAGAAATGCAATTTGAAAGCCAAGTTGCCAACTTTTTAACAGCACCAGCAAAAGGTGTGATTTTAAAAGGGGGAAAGCCTGAAGTAATAGGATGGTTGGCTACGTAGTGTGGGCTTGAAATGTATTCTAAAAAACTTGATTAAATCATTAAACGAGGGACTGAGGTGCTGCAGGGGGATGGTTAACATGCCGTCCTCTAGCATCTTTCCAGATGAGGTGACCCACCTCAGAGCTGGAGTTCCCTAGTGGCTGTTTTGCATTGTCATTGTGCCAGGCAGGAGGGGAGGCCACCCTTCTGTCAGCCCTTTTCCAGCCGCTGCTGCACGAAGCTGCCTTGGTGCGTGTCTTCGTGTGCGTTGCCCCTCTGTGCAGAGCCCATCTGTGTGTCTGCCTGCCCCCAGCCAGCTGATCATCCTTTATTATGTGGAAGACAGGAGAAATGCCCTCTCGCCCCTTATTTAACGCAGGACTAGGTTATGGGATTTCACTCATGTCCTGAGAAGGAAACTGCACACCCAAAGCAGATGTTGGGCTGTCCTCCCTTCCCTGCATGTGTGGCCCCAGTTGCACGCCGGTGGGGGAAAGGGAGATGTGGTGAGACTTTGCTCAGTGCTGTCCTGACCTTGATGGAGTTGGTTCCACAGCTGAGGGCGAGTGGCTGGTGGTGACTCTTGGCCTGGGGAAGGCTTGGTGGCGGCTGTAGGGGGACTGTAACTAGCCCCTTCCCTTCCCTCTACAGAGGAGCGGTGTCAGCAGCTCGACTGTATCTGGCTTCGCATTCCCTTTCAGAGTTCATAAGATGTTAACTTTAAAAAGGGAGCCCCTTCCCTCCCCCCTTGTGTATTTATGTCTGATTTTTGGGTTTGAAGCTATTCATGCATGAAAATGACTGTAGGAACTGAATACTCCTGGGTATGAATAATGACTACATGGGAACACAGATTACAGCAGTTTTGCAGTGAGACTGCTGCAGTTTACATGCTCTCTTTGGGAACATTATGAAATGTTTTTAAATGCTGGTGCATGTAAATGCATTGATTTCCGTCAGGTTTTTTTGTCCCTTTTGAATTTGTTCAACTTAACAGCATGTCTCATATTTGCTCTTAGATATACCCAGCAAATTAAGGAAATTAAAAAATGCATGCAAAAACATGGTACTATGCACATGTATTAGGTTTGTTATTTATTAATGGACTCCAATTTCCATGTGATAGCCTGTTTTTTTTTTTTACTCTGGATGAATGGATGGTTTATGCCAATTACATGTAGTTTAACAGCTTTGAAATCTGGTTTTGCTTTTGTTATGCATAAAGACATGGGTTCTGTTTCAGGTTTTAATTAAACTCTACACGGACTTTAAAGATTGTATTGTCCTTTTCATTTAAATAGGATTTTTGTTAGATCTTTAACAAGACCTCAGTGGGGTTATAAATCTAAGCAATTGTCCTTATTAGGAGTAGATTATCCTCAAGAGATGGAAAGTCACAGAAGTAACTAAAACCATTTGGAGAGACTGAACTAGGGCTTTTTCTTTCTAAACATTAAACAGACTTGAAAATGACTTGCTTGGGTGCTCAAATTAAATTAAATGGTACTTTGTTTATTTTTCACAGTTTCAGTGTAGGCTATTTGCATTTACTTAAACTTTGAGTTTCGCTGAGCAAAATTCACTCCTGGGTATGGATCTTCACTTGCAGCATGTAGGCTGTAAACACAATACGGTATACCCTGCAATTTCTTTAGCTAGTAACTCTTGCAACACTTGTCATTTACAGGGCTTACTGCCTTAGTGTATTCTTAATTCATTGTATTTGCCACAGTAGGTGAGTTGTGGCTGAAGAATTAGTCCCGCACCCCAGATAGGTAGATCTGCAGGATATGTAGCAGTGTGCAGCTTGTCCAAACATCTCACATGCCGGACTGAAAACACAAGTTCTTAAGTGAGAGAAAACTTGCAACAAAACCAACAGTCCTGCCTAAGTTTGGCCTTCACATGTTTACAGCTGCTAAGAGGTGAAAGGGAATTTGACTCTAATGGGTCTCTTAGTTTCAGCTGTTCGCTTCATTTGAGGGTATTCTCTATTCTGCAGGTGCTCAGGCCTTGCTTTGTTCCTGGTTTTAATCACAGGTTGCCTTCTGATGGAACATGGCCTCCTTTACAAGCACAATATGAATTTCAGCTTTATGTTTCACTGCCACCTTTGTTAAACACATTGTACTCCAGTATTTTTAAGCATCCAGTTTTTGGAACTCTATTTTGGGGTGCCAGGTTTGAGACACTCATTCCTAGGGCTTGGTTCTACCCAGAAACCAAGAGGCAAAGGCAGAGGTGTTGCTCAGGGACATCTTCGCAGTAAGACGCCTTGTGAAGCAGGCAGGTTTTTTTCCCTGGCTTCAGTTCCTGTCTGACTGAGCTGCTGCCCTCTGCAGAGCACGCTGCAGGAAGCTGGACTCCAGGGACACAGTTGCACGTGACCCACCACGTCCGCCTCCACCGGGAAGGAGCCCACAGCCCTGCTCAGCAGATGAAGACAAACCGGTCTTGGTTGCTGCAGCTGCATCAGCTCTCAGCCACCAGGTATTTAATGTCTCAGAGCTCTTCTATCCGTGGGCTTCTCTGTCTCTGTCCTGCAGGCTAGTGTCTCTGTAGAGCCCAGTACTGTCAGCCTCCAGTCAGCTTATGCTTCCCACATGGTACTCTGTTGTGTTTCCCCTAATCTCACCTCCACCCTTAATGTCTTCTAAGTGACACTGTAGTGATAGTTTGGGGTGGAACAAGTTAAAGTAGAGGAGTTTAGCTCATAAATACTAATTTATAATTATACATTTGCTGCATATTTGAGGTAAAATGGCAGGGTTTGAGCCTTCATTTTCTTCTCACTCAAATGGCAAAGATTTTGGTTTGACAAATCATAGAGGGAGGTGTAAAATCTGGTGAGGTAACATAATTCTTCTGTGTTATGGTTTCTCTGTACCCTTATGGGAAACTTAACAAAAATAGAAGGTGCTGACAGCAGTTAAGTCTCCTGGTTGCTGCTCTGTTTTTGGTGTGAAGCTGGGGGAGGGCAGGGGGAGGAAATGCATACCCTGGCTTTTAGGTTCAGATTGCAGCTCTTCCTTCCTCCCAGTGAAGTGCACATTCATAGAGTGGCAAACCTAGGCTGAGTCCATCTACTGATTTGCACAAGATTATGAGGATGCTGAGAGTGCTTAGCCTTTGAGGTGGATTCTGGGGGAATTAAGAGATTCTCCATCCTCTTGGCAGTTAGACCTCATCTAAGTAATACAGTCTCTCAGACAAAAGCCATGGAGCATAATTTTGCTCTGGATTCTCACTGGGATGTGGGATTTTCCCTTTGTTTTCTCTATCAGCAGGGCCAGGAGCTAACCCGTTCTTGGCTCTGCAGAGTGAGATTGACAGGGCCCACTCTGCCAAGGGATATGTCTCAACTTGTCCCTCTACTCGTGCTTCTGGGGATGCATGCTGTAGTCATAGGCAAGTGCTGGGGCTCTGTGCCTGCAATATGAAGTTGATGATGTGTGTACAAGAAATGCAGGGCTGGCCAAATGTATTTCCATTGCTTGCTGATGTGCATGACCTGACAATTAAAAGATTCCCTCCTGCCTTGTACTCTGAAGGAATGTGTGTTGCTTTCCAATACCATGTAAATAGCACTGCATAAAACATGGCTACATGCTATTTGCACACTGGCCGTGAGGTGAGCCGGCAATTCTCCCCTGCTTGCAGCAGCCTCCCTGGAGGGGGAGCAGGCTGCTCAGAAGGTCAGGGGGTACCTGTGCATCACAGGCGTGAAAAGCTGCCCTCTTTCTGCCCGGAGGCACAAACCTGCTTTCACTCAGTGAAGCAGAGCGGAAAGCCTGGAGTCCTACAGTGGCAGGTATCCCCGAGTATCTGTAAGATGAAGGGGGTGTGTGGGTATAAGAAATCCAGTTTGTTTCTCGGTGTAAGTAGGTGAGGTTTGAGTGAGAAAGTCATGGAAATGCTAAGTGATCGATGGTAACAGTAAGATGACAGCAAATCTCTTTTATATTAATGTTCAACTTTTGAGACTAGTTTGAATCTTACTTTATTAAAGAAGGTAGGAAGCCTAGAAGCAGCTCTTTAATCTTCAACTGGAAAATACAATTTTGAAATCCATTATCTTAGGAATGCAGTAATTGAACAGAGTAATAACTGATGTTAAATCTACTTTGAATATTATTTAAAGTACTCCTCAGATGGAAACAAAAGTTGATAGGATGGTGTCAGGTCCACTTGGAATATGTTTTGTTTATTCAGTTGCCCACATAAGGAAGAAAGGTTGATCAGCATGTTATTTTCTGGCCGTGTGATTGTTTGGGAACTATCAAAAGCTAAAAAATCATTATGTGATTGAGAAATACTTCTGTTTGCTGTTTGTCCCAACAAAAGACTGTTGGAACTGAATCAGTGTTATTGTATAAGCACAGCTCTGCCCATGAGACCTTTACCACAGCGGGTACCCAGCATCCTGCATCTTCAGCATTTAGAAATGACCTGTTACTCAATCTGTCCCCCATAATCTTCAACATTAGAAATGACCTGTTACTCAATCTGTCCCCCATTACTGCTGGACTGTTCCCCTTGGCACATTTTTGATCTCCCCTGGTCAGTCCGCATTTGATGCCATGTATACATGTGTCCTGTTGCTGCCTGCGCTGTAATGCTCTCCTGTTTTTCCCAAATGTTGTCACGTTTCCTTTCTTCTTCCCATGTTTTTTATCTCTCTTTCCCCTTTTGTATAACACAACTGCTCTCACAACTTAGTTACTTTCAGCTTCTAATTTAATACCGCTGGTGAATTTATCAGTCTCTCTGCAGATTATTAAAAAGAGGCTATGTGGAACTGCATGTAAAAGAAAATGCTGCATTCCCAAGATAGGTCACAGACTGGTGTGTGACATTGCTCATTGTTTTGGATCTTTTAGGTTTGTTTAGTTTTTTAACAGAGGCAAGGTGATCTCTGGATCTCTTGCTTGCCACTTCAGTGTGAGACTACCAGGAACACAAATTCAAAACTTGCCGGACTTGAAAGAACCTGTGCAGCCCTAGGGAAAGGCCAGTTTGCCATGTAAGCAAAACAAAAACCCAAATGAACAAAATCCCATCCCAGGCACAAAACCAGTCTGCTCCCAGCGTGTGAGCAGGTGAGGGAAGCCCTTTCCTGCTTCTCACTCCCTGTACAGTCTGTTTAAACCCACCATTGAGCTCCGTGGCTGGAGAGTTGGCAGAAAGGGGTATGTGTGAGTCTCATCTCATAGTGAAAGGCAGAGCTGGCATGCCTATGATGTAAGGTGAGCAGAGTTCTGCTCTTTATTGCTGTTTTGGTGCCGCTCCTGTGAAAAGGCAGGGGCCACGTAATTGCTTTAATCCAGCAAAAATCTCTGTGGCCAATGCTGCCAGGAGGAGCATTTGTGTGCTATGATGGGTGGCCGAGTTGGATGAGGGAACAAATCCAACTCCAAGCTACTGCGTTCCTTCATTGGGCCAGTGTGAATGGTGGTATTGACGCAAAGGAGGGAGTTGTTCTGGCATTAAGGGAAGATGGGCCCATGCAGACTGAGCAGTGTCACCACAGGGTGAGTGGAGAGAGAGGCTCTTGGTGCATCTCTTCTGAGTGCCTGAGCCTAGGCTGTGGGTGAAACTGCTGTGCCCGTGAGGGCTGCACAGGTCAGGTAATGCAAAGTGTTAAAGTAACTTTGGACTGACAGACTCATCTGTTCATTTCGCTTGTGCTCGCTGCTGGAGTTTTTCACTGGGAAAGCTCTCATTGTCATCCCAGTGTTAGGCCAGGAAAGGTGGACTTGTAGTTGTGCCTGTGACTGGGTTAAAGCATGTCCTTGGGTAGTGGCAAGCACCCCAGCAGGCTGAGTCCCCTGGCACAGACTCCCCTGCACCCTTGGTCCCCCTTGGCTGCCTCCACAGCATTGCCAGGATGGTGGTTTAAACTCTTTGTTACCCAGAATTCAGACAGCGTCCAAGCAATACAACAGTAAATAAGTCCCTGGCTCCTTGTAGAGAGTCAATCCTTCATGTTGCCCCTGCTATTAGTGTTAATAATGTATGCAACTTCCCGAGCACAGACTGGCAACTGGGGAGTGTGAAGTGTGCCTCAGGAGGTGGGTAAGCAGCAGTGGGTGTTTGCGCTTCATGAACTAACTCTGTATAGAAGATGTTCATCCTTGCTCAACAGTAAACTGAAAAAATAGCTCAGTCCTGATTACTTTTTCTAGAGGGGATGATTCAGAAGGAAATTGAATTAAAAATTAACTTTGAAATGAGCTCCCAGCTTTTCCCCAACAACTTAGAACTTTAAAACATCACAATGGTAAACTGCCATCTGCTGGTAAAAAAGTAGTGCACATAATGAACAAGCAGACTTTCAAAGTGATAATTCTTTCGTATTTGACATGTTACAGTCAAATATATACATGACAGAGAAGCTGCATATATTTATTTTACTGTTTTTCATCTCTGTTTGCATTTTCGTATAGAATATGCTAAACAGATGCTTATAAAATAACTAACTTTAACGACAAGTGCAGAAAACCAAAGACAATAAGAATAAAGAATGAGGACTAATAAAAGCAGATGAGCGATCAGGATGGTGACAGCCTCCAAATGTGCCCTATTTACATTGCTAATAATGAATCACAAACACGTCCTTTTTTGTCGTTCCCCCCCCCCCCCCGACCAGAATTGTAGCACTGAGAAGCATT
>JAOEHY010005020.1:0-28094 GCA_025447955.1 Psilopsiagon aurifrons
CCTTCTCCACAGGGCTGCTCTCAATCTCTTCTCTGCCCAACCTGTAGCTGTGCCTGGGATTGCTCCGACCTAGGTGTAGGACCTTGCACTTGTCATGGTTAAACTTCATATCAAAGTCATATCATTTCCAGTCTTCACTGAATCCCCTGTCTGGCAATTCTCTCTATTTTGACCAAGAGAATTACCAAAGCCTACACAAATATCTGCTGCAGTCCATAAATAAGTGTGATCCTGGAAGCATCTGCAGTTCTCCTGGATAGGAATTATAAAGTTTCACTGGTAGCTTTTCTGTCAGCTTCCCGGCATGAGCATAACTGCCTGTAACTCGCATAGATGATCAGCACCAATCCAGACTAGAAGGGAACCACAGTGATATCCATGAATCAGTCACTGTCCTGCTCATCCTCAGAACAGCCTGACCCATCCAGCTTTTTTCTCTCATACTGGTCAAAACAAGAACTGTCTCTGCAGCTAATCAGTGACTGAAGCATATAGCGTGGACAAATGTTTCAGTTTTATTTCTCATGCAGTACTTGAACCCACAGATTTTTATCTGTGCAATGTACAGTTTTTAAAACACATTGGTGCTCTGCTGGTCACAAAATGCCTCATTACCCTCATAAAGCAGAGGAACGGTTTATAGCTTGTAAGACTGAGGCTGAGGCCCTGGTGTAAGATCCCGGCAGGAATGGGGTGGGAGGAATCAGCCCCTGAGCATGCCCACAGAAATGAGTCTGAGCCTAGGGTTGGAGTCCTCAGGGCACTGGAGGAAAAATTCTAAAAGTATTTCTAAATTTGTCTTCTGGGTCAGATCAGGACTTTGCTGATTTAATCTAAAATCTCTGAACAAGCAGTTTAATGGATACTGAGAATCCTTCTTGGCCTTCCCACTGATAGGTTTTCAGATCTTGGGTGCAGCACTCCTTGTCTGTTTGAAAGTTTCACTCCAGGGCTGTTGTACTCCTCCAGACAGCATTTATCTGAAAATGGATCTGGACGTCTAAGCAAACAGTACAGACTGCTGTTTACACGGATCTGAGGTCTACATTAATATGTGCCAGAATTGTGAGATACTGAAACTTGTCACCGGGACACTGTAAACCTGGATTCCCAAAAAATCCAGGAGTAGTCTCCACAGTGTGCTCAGAAAAAGACTTTCCTCCAAAACATTAGTAGTCACGGGTTATCGGCAATTCTTTTGAATGAAAGGACGTTAAACGTATCTTTTTCCTTTTATTCTCTCTGAGCCTTGGAGCTTTTCAGTGGAGGTCTACAGTTGTTCCTTTTGTTTATTCAACTGTGTAATACCCTCAAATAGTTTCCTTCTCAGAGCCACAGGCAAAAAAAGTCCTGGTACGACTGCTGGAGTTGAGTGGCACCCTTGCTCTGCATTAAATCAAAGGGAAGCCAAGCACTTTCTTGTAACCCAAATTTGAGCTTACAAGGGATCTGTAAAGACAGAAATATCTTCACCACTAACAAACCTCAAACTGCTGATTCGATGACAGCATTCATCACAATGTTTTCCATGAATATGCATGCGTGGTTTCTTCCAGAAGGTTGTATACTGCACGAACTCCACAGGAGGATAGAGATGGGTAGAGGGAGCAAACTAACCCACTTAATGGGTAGCAGTCTGACAGAAGAAATGCTAAGGCCAGTCTTCTCCAATTCCTTCTTTTTGCAGCATGGCTGTCTGCCTGATAACTATCTGAAACCTGAAAAGCTGCAAGGGATAGAATTGACCTGCTGCCTGCTGTCATTTTACCAGAAGAGTGAAAAATAAGTGTCTTCCTCCTTGTACCAGCTTCTGGGGAAGGCAGTCCCAGAACAACAAATTGCATCAGGCCCCAAGGCAAAAGTCTGAGCTAGTGTTTGCCTGCTGCTTTTTCTCTTTCATTGTTTGATGAAGTCTTACAGTGTTCAAGGTTGGGAATCAGGAAAACTGGATTCCTCTCTGACGGATCATCAGACCTGCTTCTGCCCATTTTACTAAGAAAAAAATATTTGAGTTGTTTAGAGCAGCAATCCTCTCTGCCTCTTCAACACACAACGCATTCCTGGGGGTGCCGCTATAACTTCTATAGACCTCATGGCTGAAGTCAGCTTTCTCTAGATCATGTGGTGAACCACAGTTTTTTTGCAGGCTGCCTCAACCTTTTGTTCCACAACCAAACTGATAGCTATCTTGCTAGCACAGGGACGCCACTGCCATTTTAAGGCCTACTTTCCGGGAAAGTTTTAGCACAATCAGAAGCAAACTCACTCAGTGTTTCATTTTTTTACTTAGGAGTTGTAGTTTACCCTATTGCTTTTGAAAGCAAGGCCAGGAATTTTAGCTGTGATAAGTGTGCTCTAAATAGGAGGTAAACCAAACCTGATAAGCAAACGTAGGTAAGCCTGCATCAAAAACTCCAGATCAAAATACTTCTGGGGAAGTTCAAAAGGCTGTTACGGGGATATAGATCTAAATCTTGCAGGTGACTTTTCTGTTTCTGATAAGCTGAATGAAATTCCTACATCTAAAGGCCTTACATCTTTCAAATACCCATAGCCTGGTGCAGATCTGAATTCCATGGTGGGAGCTAGGCTCTATCCAAAGATACATGAATATGCTGCTCATCTACAAAGACCACATTAGCTGTGCTGCCTTAAATTTGAGCTATCCCCTGCATAAACCAAAGGAGATGAGTGCATGAAAAGGCGCAGATCATTGCCCTGAGCTCAAATAGTGAGCCATGAGCTATAAGACCATGTTAAGCTTTTGAACAAGCTAGGACTTACATCAGTGGCTTGAGGGTGGTGGGGCCAGAAGCTGTGAAAAACATGTTCCAGATACAGAACACCCAAGCTGAGATTCAAATATGTATTTCTGACTTAGTCTGTCACGCACAGAGTAAAGGACTGATCCACAGCCCAGAGAAGCGTCACAAAGCAGTGTCTCTAAATCTGGAATTAGCAGCAGGCAATAGCAGTCTTCATTGATTTAGAAGGAAGAATGCAAGTTTCAAAAGGAAGAATTAAAATGAGCTGCCAAGAAATCAGTCACGACACACATGGTTTGAGAGTCACGACACACGTGATTTGAGCAACAGCTGCTGTTGAAGCATCTCAGCCAGTCAACCTTTTCCTTAACACAGACAAGTTATCCTCATGTTACCACTCAGCAAGAATACTTGGAGCAAAACATTTTTAGAAACATTAAATTTTGTTAAAGAAAGGGGTTCCAGTGGAAACTGTTGATAAATTTGTTCTTAATTTTCTCAGAAAAGGCATTTTTTTAATCAAGAAAAACTACCAGAAAAATCCTTTACATTTTCAGTCATCTGGGAAAAGAATAAAAGATAAAAAATAAGGAAACAGAGATATTTTGAGAGAAGCTGGCACTTTTACTGTTGTCTCAACCTCTTTTTAAAATCTGATGAAAAATTGTGGCTTGGCTGGTGTTCTCCAGCTGAAGACTCCATCAAGCACAACAGCAGCAGCAAAAATAGTCTCAAGTGCAGAAAGAAAAAAAAATAAATGAAAGCAGTACATCCATCAATTGCCTGCAAACACTTTTCTCTTTGTCTTTCTGTCTTTCTCTCTAGTATTCAGGCCATGCTTTATTAATTTAATTACAGCTCTCTAACCTCCTCAAGGTGGCTGCCATGTCTGAGGCTGAGAGTGGCGAAAGGAACAGAATGGCTGAGAGATTCCTCTCACCCTCCATTTTAGTGATTCAAAGCATGGCACCTTATTAAATAACATCTTAATTGCCAGTGGCTCCGGTGTTCTGTAGATCAGAGGTTAATTTTTATTTTCTCTCCCTTGCAGCAGAACAGCAGTTCTTCAGCAGAGCGTGTCTCCCTTCCATCAACATAAGGTGGTGAACTTGGCTGGAGGGAAATGGTGTCTCAGAGGTTTGGGGAATGTCTCCTCTATTTTTAATTTCAGTGGCCAGGTAATTATAAAACTCTACTCCGACCCACACTGTTAATTTTCATTAAAAACAGACAAGGGTAATCAATCCTCAGCTTGTATTTGGAGACCTTTTCCAAAGTGCCCAAACCAAGCTGCTTCAAAATGCTGCAGCTTTTATTAACACTGGAGAAGCTGAGAGTCTAGCCAAAAGCATAAGAAGCCATCCTTAGTCCTCAGTGTTGTATGAGAGTTGTCCTTTTAATAGGAGCAGTAAAAGGCACCCTTTTTACTCTGTCTTTCTCAGCCTAAACAACTGATGTCATATCATTCATCAGGATGCTGGAAATTGCATAAGCCCATCATTTAGCATCAGTAAAAACAGACTGAGGCTGGCTATGCAGCCTTAATTTGGTTCAATATTTAATGACTCGTGTGCTGCATCTTATTTCATCTGCAGCAGTTTTCTGCCTCCTTATTTATTACAATCAACTTTATTCCCAGTAGCAGCACCTTGTATGTAGACTGTATTCCCAGCTGCTTTGAGTGGTTAAAGAAGCCAGCTACAGAGCTAAGAAGTGAAGAGAGAAAATGAGAGGGTAAAGGAAAGACAAGATGGATGGAGACTCAAGTAATAGCAGAAGTTGTGTTTGCCTGTCTGGTTTAGATAATAAAGCAGAGAATTCTTCAAGGTCCTTTTTGATCCCATTTGTGACGGTTCTACTTTCCATACTAAACTGGTATGTGCAGGTCTCATAATCTTTGTGACATTTTACCTTCACCTCTCTGAGTTGAAGGACTATTATCCCTGTTGTGTGATGGGGAGTTGTGTACTGCTCCTCATCTATCTGGGCTACCTCAGCTGGCAGTTTGGATTTTTTCACAGCTAATGGAGGAAATTAAATGGTTCCAGTGAGTCAGACAGATTTTAGGTGGGGCTAAAGCCGTGGAGACAAGTCAGAGATCTGCTAACAGTTTAGATGCCTAATTCCAAAGAGCAGTTCCTCAAAATCTGATGTGTAACCCCTGATCTTGCAGTATGTCCTCCAAGAGAGCTTGTTCAGGCATAAAGCCCTGCTAGGTGGAATAGAAACACAATGCATGCACAACTAGGCTAGCCAGCTGCATCTGATGGATAAGGCCACATAGCTGGTGTGCAGAGCAGAAGGTATAACCAAGGCAATCCAAAGCCAGAAAACTGAAAGACCTGGGGGCTGCATTGATCTGGAGATCAAAGAGAAAGAATCACCAGTGTCCGGGCTGAGAAAAACAGGAAAATGAGCCATAAAATGTAGCCAGTTTTAAAAACACAATTATATCAAGGACAAAACCAGGCCAGGGAGACTGAGGAAAGCAAATGCTTTAGGACACAGGAATCCTTCAGAAAGAAATATCCAGTGTTATGATATAAAATTCCATTATTGTAAATATCCACTGTATTGTAAATTCACTAATGCACTGTGGTTACAGTGAAATAGATCATTGTTCTCACCCACTAAATAGGGTCGATAGTCTCTGATTCTTCAGTTATGCCCTGATCGCTTTACCTTTTTATTAAGGAACAACTTTTAAAGTAGGTTAATATTAATGTGCTTGTTAGCTAATAGATTACAGCCAAATACTTTTGACCTGGGGGTAGGACTGTTTTTTTAAAAAATTCCAGCTGATATTGAGTTTTTTCCCTTTTAGGCTTTTCTGTCATTCCTGGAAATTTTTTACATTCTGACTGTTAAAAGTCTCCTGATAGTTTGTTAGACTGTTCATGCTCTTTTTTCCACCTCTTCTCACTATTTAAAAGAAGCCATATGGGATTACTGGCAGGCATGGCCAAGTTATAAAGGTATCTGTATCATGCTTGTGCAGATGTGTGTGAAGGGAGGCAGGAGGTAAAGCTGAAGCTAAGTATCTTACAATGTAATTTAATAAATATTGTATTTCTCTAGGAAAGGGAGCAAGAGGATTTGTTCATAACATCTACTGCTGGGATTACTGAGTAGAGGAGCCATTTCAATCCTTATGGTAGCGAGGAGCAGGATTAGGCTGAGATGGCAGTGCAAGAAATACTTAAGGGAGGACTTCAGAGCCATGCTGGAAGAGACAAAGGTGGCACGTGAGCAGGCTGCATCTGTGAATGTGCCTTGATGAAGTGACAGGTTTAGTGGTAATGAGGGTAACAGGGCCATGGAGGGGAGCTGTTCCCAACACCCGCAGCTTCAGAAACCACTGATGTCCTGCACTGGCATGTTTACAGTGATGCAATGCCAGTGTTTGCTGGAAGGTGCCCAAGCCTGACCTATCAGCAGCTGCGCTGCCCTGATGGCTTCAGCAGGGTCACCCTGGCCTTTGGCAGTGGAAAATTCTTCTCTGGATTCCCTGACTGAAATCTAAGCTCTAATTCGGAGCCTGACTTGTCATACTCTGTTTTATTGTAACATTAAATAGCCTACTAAAAGAGCATAATCAATGGTAATTACTGAATTGCTTTACACACTCTGGCAAAGGGATACATTGCTGATCCAGCATTGTGTGCCCAGGTAATGCCAAAGGGTTAGCACATTAGCTTCTGTTATTGCATATTGTCAAGGTGGTGATGGTTTTTTTAATCCCAGTAATATGGCATCATTCATTACAATAGAGCAGCATTGTCAGAGACATGAAATAAGCTTTTAAAAGAAAAAGCCTGTTGTGCTATTCAGGACCAGATTAAGTCCAAAGTGCAGCATAAAAAGCAGCACAGGAGAAGAGCCATGATTAGAGTACAGTGGGACGCAGCAACTAGTGGAGGGAAGTGAGAAGGGGACAAGTTCTGATTGCAAGGAGGCTTCAGGAAAGGGTTTAAATTTTCTGCATCCCCATAATACTAATTTTAATTCCATTTTAGTCATTAGTCTGTGTGGCATCCATCTCAGGGATGTTCAGAGCGGGTGGGAGGAGGCAGGAAGAGGCAGCAGCAGCTGGAAATGCCATGTTCTGACTGTCTCAACCTATTGCTGCGGTTCCCAACACCTCCCATGGAACAGAGGCACATTTCAGGAGTGGTTAAAATATTTTGTATAATACGTTGCTAAGGCAACATGCTAGTCAAATCTAGTTAGCGTCCAGGCCTTGGTGTTAATGCATTATACCATTTAATGACATGAAAAAAGACAAAAAAACCACCAAACTTCTTCATAACTCAAACTGTTCCTCTGTTCATGTCCAAATCTGTAAAATGGTAGTATTCCTCTGGTATGGAGGGAGAGTCTAGGCTGAATATGTGATAGTTGTCCAGGAATTACAACTAATATTTGTCCATGACTGTAGAGGGAGCAAAGGTGGACCAGCCTTGAGTAGGGCTGCCAATCCTTCCCTCAAACTAAAAATATCATAGTCATTGCATGATCTGAAGTACCATGCAACCCCCTTTGATCAGTTGCTTCCACTGAGCAGCTCTTGGACAACAGAGACAGGCCCAGTTTCAAACTGCAGACTATGTGGGGGTCAAGAGTTAGCTCCTAACTGAGCATTGATACTGAGTTTATGAATAGTGTTCCTATAAGCCAAGGAGGAGAACAGTAAAGGAGACCCTCCAGGTAAAATGATTTCTCAAACAGATGGCAAATGTAGAAAAGTTGCCAGGGTCACTGAAACAAAAAGCAGCCTTGGGCCATGGACCTTCCTCTGTATAATATTTTAAATCAAAAAAATCAATATGAAGGTTATAGCTATGAGATCAAAGGGATCCCTTCTACCTCAGAATGGGAAACGGATGGTGTCAGGCTCTGCTAGTCCTGTGATCATCCTTGGACGTATAGGTCGACACCAAAAAAAGAAAGCACCCCATGTTTCAACAGCAATTGCTTTCCAAAAATCTGTGATCTGCTCAGTGCCTTGAAATTAGAGAATATAGAAAAATAAGGCACAAGTAAATCCTTTCAAATGGGTCACATATCAAAAAGAATTTGACTGCTTCAACTGATAAATATAAGTAGCTATGAGCACTGATTTTATCTGTGCTCCTGACTAGAGTAGTCTTAACTTCAATGTTACGCATTGCAGTCAGGCTCCCCGTATTCTCAATGTGTAACAGACAGTCTGATTTGGAGAAAAATGAGGCATATCTAAGGTGCTGATGTGCTCCTCACTGTCCTAGAGACTCTCGTGGGGATGTCCCTGTATGTACACTCACATGCATGTGTAAATACACTCACATGCATTTGTACGAGGGATGTGATTTTTCTTTTGGTTTGTTTGGTTGACAGCATTGCCAGGGGGATGGAGAAATACTCTGTGGGAAAATGTGTATCTGTAACAGAAGATTAGTTAATGTTAGCAAGAAGGTTTTATTATTTAGACCA
Organism: Psilopsiagon aurifrons; assembly: GCA_025447955.1. Classification (NCBI taxonomy): domain Eukaryota; kingdom Metazoa; phylum Chordata; class Aves; order Psittaciformes; family Psittacidae; genus Psilopsiagon; species Psilopsiagon aurifrons. The sequence goes on from JAOEHY010005020.1 coordinate 8,238, forward strand.
AAGCAATTTGTGTTGCCTTCAAGGAATTTAAAAGAAATGTGCATCTTCTTAGAAACCAGAAAAATTCACCCCTAAATCCTAATTGTCCTCCAGTAGAAGATGGAAATTTTTCTTTTATTAAATTTAAAAGATCCTGTTGAGTTTAAAAAATTAGTGTTCAGGAAATTCAACCTTGGGAAGGTGAGATTGAAAAACTGTTGCTAAAGTTTATTTTCCCTAGTGGCAAGCGGCTCGTGTACACAGGTTTACTTCAGAAAATGAGCTAATGAATTGCATCCTAGAGACATAGATGATAATCTGGTATGAATGGGGCCCCCTACATTAATTAGGATATGACATTACAGTAATTATGTCAATTTGCCCTAGACAGATTTAGGAACTGTATTGTACTTTTGCAGAAAGAGGGTATGACTCCTCACAAAAAAAGGAAAAATGAGATCTGGCAGGGTCTGATCAACAATATGTCAGTACCTACTGTGTTATACCCTCACACCACCCAAAGCTGCCTTGGGAAGGTCTGTCCTCTCCCAGAAGGAAGGAGCACCAAAGAGATCTGCATCAGCGACGGTTCTGTGCTGTGAAGATGCTATGAAGACACACAGGCGCAGAGTAGACCTTCACAGTTGTCATTAGACCTTTCATCAACAGAATTGCAACTATCAGTGGCTGCTGTTTTGATTAAATGAGAGTAATTTTCAGAGTCCTCCAAGTCTGAGATCTGTCCTTCACAGCATCAAAGCACAGAACTATATGCCACCTCTAGGCACTTGCTCTTTGTGGTGCTGATATAAGGCATAAGTTACTCATTGTATTTCACTACGTTCTCATGAAACAAGAAAAAAAAAAATCTAACCCAAAAGCCAAACATCAAAAACACATATCAAAGCAGATAGAAGGTAAAACAAATTAGTTAAGTGGTGCTATGTGACACAAGTTAAGCCCCTGAACTTTTCTGAAGGAATAGGTCTTTTGACACAAAATCTAGAATATTGAAGGAGACAGGAAATAAAAAAACCAAACACAGCCCAAAACACAAAACATTTATGTGGTGTAGGAACTAATAGCCTCATATGACTAAATGAACACTCAGTCACCAGGACTTTAAGGTCAAGAGCATTTTACGGATGTGTACTTTTGTCTTGAGCAAAGACTTGTCCTGGTTAAGTTATAAATATGCAAATGCATTGACTGGGTTACTTCCCCTGGAAGCAATAAGAGCTGGATATAGTTCCGAGTTTTACTCATGTGGGGAGTCATTAGTGTCCTCTAAACTGCAGGATGTTTCTAAGCACCCAGTGAAGACAGTTAACAAAGAATTTAAATAAACTATTTGTCTTTACTCTAGGGGAAACCAGGACATTCCTGTACGGGAATCTGCAAAAAAAAGGTCTAAAATTGAAGCATCAGTGGAAGAGAAAGTTAAGCGTTCTGTAGCTCACTGAAAAAGTCAAGGCACATGCTGAAAAGGATGCCTTAGGCTGGTAAAATATGCTTGGATTTTCTAGATGTTCTGGGAAGGTAAATCACAGTTACTGGTGTGAAAGAAAAATACTGGTGAAATAATCACATTTGGGTAAAGCATAAAGTCATTATGAGATAAAAAAAAATAATATGTGGTTATTAAAAGTTATCACTTGACAACAACCACTCTTAAAAGTGGTCTCACAATACAATACTGAAGAGTGAAAGATACTTTGGCTGATCAAGATGTTCATGAATGATCTGGGAAGAGGAGGGAGTAGTGAAGTGACGGAGTTTGCATTAGCATGAACTTCTTGAGTTTTGACGATCCTGAAGTTGATGGTGCAGGTAAATAACTGAAGATGGATGAAACATAGAAGCTGAGTAATAAAACGGTAAGTGAAATTCAGTGTTGCTGGGTGCAAAGTAATGCATAACAGGAAAATACCCTCATCTGTGCAGTATAGGGTCTTAGCCATTACAGATTTCCCTGAAAAAAACACTACCCCTATGCTTGGCAGGGGTCAGAAACATCAGTCAAATCAGAGCACAGAAATATCAGTCAAATCAGAGCACAGAAATGTCAGCCAAATCAGGGAAACAAAAACTTCTGTCAAAAATGATGAGAAAAGTGATAAGTCAAGGGCAGAAAACACCATTACTGTCATCTCTAGATCTGGGCTGTGCTTATGACTCTAACACAATGTGAGCATACAGTTGACATGGTTTGCATACGTGGACAGGAACAGGATCAGTCTGTTCAAGTGTGGTGTTGGAACCATGGAGCTCTGTGGAACACGGCTGAAATATGACCTCAGGAAAGACAGAAAAGTCACATCAGCAAGGGCTGTCCCCTCCCAAGACCTGTTAGAATAGTAGAGGATTGTGAATGTCATGCGATGTTGGTGGCACTCACCACTTGCTGCTGATGCCTAATAGAGGCAGAAGGCTGGGGCACAGTCTCTTTTGGTCCAGTATGGTGGGGAAGTCTCTTCCTGTATTTCTAGCTGCCTTGCTTGCATAGCAGAGTTCTATTATGCAGTTCTGGTAAATTCCTGATTTTGTAATATTCAGATTATCCAGGAGCTGCATTATAGACCAAAGCTACTTCTCACTTGCTGTAGTTTTGCTATAATAAATATTCATAGTTTCATTACAAGCCTTGGTTTTCCCAACCTATGTACTAAGGGATTATTTGGGGGTTTTGCTTTAATGATGCACAAAAGCTGCAGTAGTCCTTTCAGAGCCTTAAGCAACAATATGTTTTGCCTCTTCTAAAGGTTAGATAACTCTTGTTTTGAATGATTTAGTAGCAAACTCACTTAGTCACTGTGCTTTGGTTCAATGGTCTGCAAAATTTTCTTTTTAGTAATATAAAACCATTATGTAAATGCTAAAAAGCATCTTCAGGAAAACTAACTTCAATTTGTTTTTGTCTTTTTTTGTTTGTTTCAAACTTGGTAAGCTTGAGAACACTCACATGACCTTTTTTTCTTCAAAATATGAAAAATAAAATTACTTTCTGACTTAAAGAATTGATACAAGGTTAATTTTTACAAGTTTTAGCCCAGAAGCAATGTTTCCACTGAGTTCTCTGCCCCCCTGAAAATTGATGATAGATGAAGAGAGATTTGCAGTGCACATCCTGGAGAACAGATATTTATTTGATTGGGAACTCTGATGTCAAAAGCTGGCCAACCTCTATTATTTGGTCTCTCCGTATTCTTGCCCCTGAGCTTCCCACTTCTGAATGGCTCCTTTGCAGAGTGGACTGGCAGATTTTTCTGTATGTCCAGTTTCCTACACATAGGGAACCTTATTCTATTTAGACAGTTTGTCTAGTTGTGAAATACAGTTCTTGGCACACAGTTTTTAATAGGGGAAAAAAAAAAAAACAAACCAAAAAACCAACCCGGACAATTACCTACCTCGTCAAAGATCCTCATAGTTTAAAGGATGTAAAAGCTTACATTGAATGAATTCTGAGTCTTAACCATTGTGTCACTGGAGGGCTCTGCTTGAAGGAAGGTTTTGACCTTGTAGACATGAACAGGTTACATATCTTTTAGCATGTACTAGGTCCAGGACTCATATTTCCGGAATACGGAGCCCTAATGCTAATGAAACTTTTTGCAAAAAGTTGGGGTGAGGCTGAGATACTAACTGAACCTATTTGTCACACAGTGGTGTTTATTGAGCCATTAAGTCTATGTTTTTAAAAGGCAGGTCATTAGGAAAGCAGGAGCAATGCTGATAAAAAGAATATGTGTGAGAGGTGGCAATGGCTGGGGAGGAAAGTCACATTTTGGGTTATTTTTTCTGTTCTAAACAGCACAAAAATAAAGTGTTTAATTAATTGTTTGCTGTGCATTTAAAAACTTTCCATTAGTTCATTTGCTTCAGTGCAGCAACAATCAAGAACACATTAGCTACTGTCGCAGCTCAGCAAGGGAGGAGGCTAGAGGCAGGTGCTAGGGTCAGTACGTGCAGAATCAAGGGACCATCAATCTCCTCCTGCATTAATTTGTCCGCAGGAGCTTCCCAGAGTCACAGTGGCACAGTTAGAGTCACCAGCCATTTCCAGATGGAGCTTCTGAGAGTTTTCAAGAGTGAGTAGATCCAGCTGGAAAAGGTCTGTAGTCAAAAGGGTGGATACTGACAACTGATACATCTTAGTGCCCTTCTGTGTGTCTCTATTAATTCTGCTGTGTGCTTCATCCCGTGCCAAGAAGGATGGCAAAGAAATGATGGCAATGAGCAGGAGCCATGGATACTTGAATTCATTTACTCCTCCCCAAACTCCCTTGAACAAATCATTCATGGCAAGGTTTGAAAAGAACATGAAAGTATGGTTTCAGATATTCAAAAGAAGGATTAAAGAAGTAATTGACGTATCTGAGTTTGGCTTCAGTTGGACCAAGATTCACAGTTTCACACAGTTTTCAGACGAATGAGACATTGAAACACAATTTGGGTTGGCAGGATGCATTACAAACTAAATTTACAAGAACTCTATGCAAAGGAACAGGGGGTAGAGAAACCTTTTGTATTTCTTGCACAACACCTATTCCAGATACACCTACATCAGAGAGGCCAGCTGTGGAGAGGCTGACTTCTGCCCAAGGCTTTACTCCGGTCATCCAAATCATGAGCTATACTGAAAATTTAAGCCTCTGTTTAAGAGCAATGAGACATGACTGACTAACGAGGAACTAACATGCTACCACCTGTCAGCTGAACACCAGTAATCAGCCACATATATACTCATTGAGAATATGAGATAAAGTGCCTTGGCTTGAACCACCTCAGTTTGTTTGTACATTGCATTTACTGTGTACTGGAAGAAGGCAACTTGTCAGTGTAGTAACAATAGAATGAACTTAGCTCTCTGTATTTTCATCCAGCTGTCTCTATTGTGGAACTTCATGCCAAATACCAATTAATTTTGACATTTTGTAGCTTTTTATTTAGTGATTACTTCTTGTTGGTTTGGGTTAAAAGTAATCTAAAGCAATATCCCAAGTGACTGGGAATCAGTGAGAAGTGACCCAGGAAAGTGTCCTGGATTAAGCTGTTGAGACACAGGGTATGAGTAATACAGTTTATTGCATTTCTATACATAAAAGAGACCTCATAAGAAGAAACAACTTTTTTCCCACTTTTCTTTCGCCCTCCTGAGAAACTATATTTCTGTAAAAGCATGTTTAATCTTGGCCAGTTAAACTTGCTAGCACTCAGCACTTAACAGGGCTTTTTATTTTTTTTTTTTGAAAGAAAGGCATTTGCTGATAATAGCCTTCTCAGCAGAAGAGGCTCTTTTTGAACTAAAGAAGATGATGGAAAGACTCATTAAGAACAAGTATGAGATTGATTTTTGATTTTCAGATAGTTTAACCTTAATGATTTACATTTATTCCCTAGTGTGTTTTAAATGAATTTGTTAAAAATATTTGCTTTTTACCTGGTCACAGTGATGGGCACGAGTAATTCTTAAAAAAACACCCAACATAGCTGTCTGGTAATGTGGGCAAAAAAAAGGGTATACAGGGAATATATAGGGTAAAAAAAGTGTAAAAGGATATATATCTTCAAAATATGCCCCCCTTTTGAAAGCACAATGAAAGCCCAGGAGCACTTACAAGCCATGAGCAAATGATGTCTTGGTCCTACACTTTGAGCCTAGAGACATGCTACATTTGTTGTAGCACCCAGTCTGCTCCTTTACCCCAATTCAGGATTCATTATTCCCAAAAGTTTAATGGCTTTTGCCAGTTTTTGCAGGAATGCTGTCAGGTTAAAGCTGTTTAACTGTTCTATGATTCTGTGACTGCACGTTGCTATATAAGCAGGGTCTGTAGCACCAGTCCTTTGAGAAGGCCTATGTCAAAGCACTGGAGAGCCAGGCTGCTGTTATCATCTTTGAGGAAGAACAATAAGCATTTGGAGACACACTGATAGCCAAATAGGCTGAGAAGGTTGGGGTTGTTCAGCCTGGAGAAGAAGAGAAGACTGCATGGAGACCTCATAGCGGCCTTCCAGTATCTGAAGGGGGCCTATAATGATGCTGGAGAGAGGCTCTTCATTAGGGATTGTAGTGAGAGGACAAGGAGTAATGGGTTCAAACTTAAACAGGGGAAGTTTAGATTGGAGATAAGGAAGAAATGCTTTATTGTGAGGGTGGTGAGGCACTGGAATGTGTTGCCAGGGAAACTGTGAATGCTCCACCCCTGGTGGTGTTCAAGGCCAGGTTGGACAGAGCCTTGGGTGACATGGTTTGGTGCGAGGTGTCCCTGCCCATGGCAGGGGGGTTGGAACTGGATGATCTTAAGGTCCTTTCCAACCCTAACTATTCTATGATTCTATGATTCTATGAATGCCAACCCTTGCACCTCCTATCCCCACTTTTTTGTGCCTTCATCCCCTCTCTTCCTGCAGTAGCAGTGGTCTGGCCCTACTCATCTCCTGAGTGACAATATTCAGCTTTGTCTATATTTCAGAGAAGTGGCCTTGCCTAGGCCCCACTGCCTACCAGAAACATTGGCTTCCCCCACAGCTCCTTGCTCTTAGGCAAAGAGCGGGATGAAAAGCTAGCATTAGTGACATTGACCCCTTCCAGCTGAAAAATTGCCTGGCCCTGCTCTCTGGCAAGAGAGCATGTGGGGCCTCCTGACCACTGTCCACCTGCATACAAATCTACCACTTTGGATATCTATTATGGGAGCCACAGATCAAAGTATAAGGCTTCTGACCCATTATTTATTTTTAAAAGGCCTACTGAATTTTTTTTAAAGCATATAAACAACTGCTATTCTCAAATCTGGAGATAAAAAAGCACAATTGTGTATTAAATATACCGCTACAGAAATCCTGCAGACTGGCCAGTTGTGAAATATTCTTTGGTATAAAAGAAAGAAAAAGCTATAACACAGAGCTTCACTGCTTGGCTGAATTGTTGATATGCTCCTGTCTCTGGAAACCTTCATATTTTTTCTAGTTTGTCACAAAAAACCCTGCAGCTGGCTATCATAAAAGACTGGAAGAGGGGAGGCAGGGGTGAGATTCTGTCCATAGTGGTATCAATAGGAGACTCCAAAATAAGATGCTGCCACATACATGGACAGATAATCTCAGGCCCCAGGTCTGCTATCTTCATATTTAGCATCTCCATTTACATGCTTATTTTTACATTAATTATTCAAATCCCATTTCAAATCCATGCCAACTTTTAAAATTACTGGCTAGTTAAAACCCCAACCAAAGCAGTATATATATATATAAATAACAGTATATATATAAGATAAGAAAATGACACTAGGACTTCCTACTCTCATTTTCTTGTCTGAAGTTTTCCTCATTTCTTTCATTGTTAAAGATCAATAAAGTTGTAAGATGAAATGCAGTAGAGCTATTCAAAAGCTGATGGAAATCTGCTGGAAGGTGCAGGTTGTCATCTGTCCCTCCAGTGCTGCTGCTGGCACAAAACCACAGCTTTCCCCAAAACAACATTGGTAAACAGAGTCAATAAATGCCACATTCACCATCCTGGAGGGAATCTCCTGCTCACTGGCCGATAATGCACATTAAAGGCTTTAAGAGGCTTTACATAAGCATAGTCCTCAAGTAAGATGTGTGAGTTGAGCTCTAGTCTGTCCTTTTCATTTTGAGTCGCTGGCATACAGTGGGTAAACAGCCAAGGGAGAGATATGTCTCTGAAAGGGCTATACAGCCCCATTCCTATTCAGTCTAATGTTTAAATCACTGTGTTCCCAGCTCAGGCATCCTACTGCTACCTGGGAGTAACCAAGGATTTATCAGATCATCAGAAATTACCTTACTTGTCTCTCAGCTGGCAAGAACCTGTGTTTATGGCAACACTCAGGATAGCAAACTAACAACAAGGACAGCATTTTTATGGTGAAGTTTAGAGCCTCAGTCAAAAAGAATGGGCCATAAGACACCAAACTGCCCACTGGTTCAAACAAAGGGTTTGCAGTAAAAATAATTTCCAGTGTCCTGTGTGCATCAGGCCTCTAGACTAATAACCCTGTAAAGAAAGAAACATTTAATACTGAACATTCATAAAGAAGCTGAATAAAGGCCTTGCCCAGAAACCATGGAAGTCGGTAGAAAAATTCCCTTTGATACCAGTGAGCTCTGAATCTTCATCTTAGTCCATGATATCACAGTCCCTGACCCCAGAGACAGATGTGTTTTTCAGTAAAGGTAACAATAATTTTTCTATTGCCTCAAAGGTGCCAGGCTATAAAAACAAACAACTTGCACCAAAGCTGTAATGTGGTTTAAAGTGAAAGGACTTCTCTGTTTCAATTACATGGGTGGGTTACATACTGCTAGAAGAGATGGGTGTGAAAACTGAGGACTCCCAGCTTCCTTCTCTAACTGTGCCACAGTATCTTTTGATAGCTGAGAATTTCAGCTTTTCTTTTGGCTCCAGGTTACACAAGGTTTAATGTTAGGAGCCGGGCCTGGGACAGATGAAGACAACAAATACACCATTTTTATGGTGTGTTTCAGGTATTCCTTCTGAGCACCTACTCCCTGTGGGTAACTCCTTAAATTTTATTCTGCCAAAGCCTATGATGAAGAACTAACTCTTTCACAGTGTTAATGATGGCATATCTTCCAAAGCTGTAGAGAACACAGGTAACTGAGTAACTGCTGTGTCACTACAACAGCAGCTGTATTTTTAATTAACATCAAAGTGTCAGAGGCTTTGACTAAGCACACACACAGAATAATGCCTGAGATCTGCATGCCTGATACAGCATATTGCTGCATTTAGTAGTGACTGAACTGCTTGATGTAGCACTTTGCAGCAGGTCCCAAGAAGTGCCTCAGAAAATCTTTCCGGTGGAGGTGTTTAAGAGAGCATTGTACACCTACATTTTCTTTCTTCTGCAAGAGCTGAACCTTTAATTTCATCCATCAACAGAAAGGAGGAATAAATAACAGCACTGCAACTTACTCTTCTCTAATACAAACCTTTGGAAGCTCCTAGGGGCAGGGATTGCTTTTACTGCATGAGACCAGAGTTAGCCTTAACCATTTAGATTTTCCAGTTGAGAGGGGAAAAGAAATCCACAGTGAAGAAATTTCTTTCCATAATGGAGATCACAGAAGAGGGCAGCCAGTCCAGCTTTTAACAAGGGGTTATTGTGATGTCCATCAGTGTGGCAGCTGACTCCTGAATGGCCGTCTGAGCATTATTATACAAATCGCTCTTTGAAAGAGGAAGAATCCCACATGAGAGGGTTCTAGGTTACTGAACAAAGCAGAGAGATGAATCAACATAAATAGCCTTTGCCCACATTGCTCATGTGACACTGCCTAGCCAAGTTAAGACAAAGTCCTGCCATAGTCATAAAGTCCAACTGATCTATTAAGGACACCGGAATACTCAGGATGTCCCATACTCCATAGGGCAGTTGCTGGCTCTACCAAAGTGTATGATCAAAAGTTTTGTTACCCAAAGTGATGGTGAGTCTTATCCTTAAGGTGGTCCTCATGTGCCCTCAGTGGACAGACTAGGTAAGTGACAGTAAAGCAATGGCACTGGTTTCCAGTGCAGCATGAGGGATTAGGATTGGCTCAGCGGCAATGAAAGGACAAAAATTATAGCCACCAAAATGTTCATCATTACTCATGCTCATGAGCTTTACTCAGTATTTGTTGAACAAGCCAAATCTGTCTTTGCATCTTTCTGGTCCAGAGCATGCAAACCTCACATGTGGCACAAGTTCCTAATATTTGTGGTTTAATCTAAGGATGAATTGTACAGGCTAATTGCAACAATATTTTTATTATAATTCTCACTGCAACAATAAAAATATTGTTGCAATTAGCCTGTAGTGAGAACATTGCTTGGATGACATAATGCTGGTAAAGATGGTTAAATCTGATTTCCTCAATCCTGCAGAAGTTATTTTCTCATTTTCTTCTTTTTTTTTTTCTTTTTCTTTTTTGTTTTTAACAATCTGGCTTTGAAACACTCATTTGAATTTTATTCAGTGTTTCAGAGAGAACAGAAACTCTCTAGGGAGGAAACCCCCAGTATGCTTGGTGTATACTTAAGGCAAAAATAGCAGTTTTATAGCAGTGAGTTTCTGTGTAAAATTACTGAAGAGACAATCTAAACATCCCATGAACTCAAACACACTTAAAGAAAACCAGATGAAAATCAAAGCAACAATTTCTTGGAAATGTACGGGATTCTAATGAATGCTATAGATCAAAGAGCTAAGGGTATAGTCTCCCTGTGTTTGACAGAGTTTGACTGCCAGATTTAGAGAACCTCCAAAGAAAGAGAAGCACAATATTCAGAGTTTAGGATAGCTAGGGGGTTTTAAATCAAAAAGTCAATTTTATATTTAAGCAAAACCACTATTTTAGTTCTGAAAGATATTTGCATTGAATATTTTCCCTATATTAGTTATGAATCATCCCAGATGAAAGAATTAAAATTAGTCTTCCCTTTTCTAAGCCCACATCGCTTTAACTTTTTGTAAAGCTCAAAGTGTGAAAGCTAGAGAGAAACAACCAGCTCAGTGTATGCTCATTCTGGGCTCACCTACAAGCAGCTTAGAGAACTAATTACTTGGAGAATACCAAGAGTAAGAAAATAGTAATCACATGATAAAGTAGGGTAAGATAAGATAGTGCCATTTCTCTGGTAGAACAGGAGTGTCTCCAGATCTGTGGTTTTGGACAGGATAGGGACAGGCATTGTCATATGCCTCTGCTAGTTTTCACCTTGTTAGAACTTTACCCTCTCCCAACATCTTTGGTTTTGCTTGTTTTTCTGGGAAGGATAATTAGCTTTCAAACGGTCACAACCCCATTAAAGAAACAAGTCTTCTTGGAGGAGGCAAAACCAGCTCAAACGCTGGCAGGCAGGGAAGAGCAATCTTAAGGTTTCTTTCCAGATATCCCCTCCCATCCTGTGGCATCACACTGCTACCTCCAGCTTTATCCTCTCTGCCTTTCCTCAAGAGTTTCGACTGCTTTCATCTTTGTGTTAATGGATCCTGCAATGACCTGTCACAACATCAGTTCCCAGCAGCAACAGGAAAGATGCTGATTTAGGCTGGGGGTGGCTGAAAGGTCACTCCTTGTATTATTCTTTCCAAATCCCATTGAAAAGAAGGAGTAAGAGTTTTCAGGGAGAGAGGTAAGCCCTCCCGTGCCTTCCCAAAATCCAGCTGTTTGTACATGCTTATTGCAGATCATTTCATAGGTATTTTACCAAGCATCCCATGATCATAAGTGCTTCATGCAAAACAAATGGAAGCAATGCTGCTATCCTTGACCAAAACTTAGGATCAGGTATCAGTGAATTGTATTTCATTCCCTTGCAACTATGTATAACTTCATATGCAGTTGTTCCTGAGGTCAGCTAGTCTAAAATCTGATTATGTCTGTATACATGCCCTATGCTTTTCCCATCAATCTACAATCATTCAGACTCTTAGGAGCCCAATATTCACAAGGCCACACAGAGATAAATAGAAACCAATTCATGCTGGGTGGAGAGGGATGGCTGCAAAAAATACCCCAGAACCTGTTCCCTTCTGTCTGCACTTATGCTGAACAAAAACCCCTGCACAGCTACCCAGGAGAGGTATAGAAAACGCTTCTCTTTTGCTTCTCTGTACTGTAGCGTTACCTTGCAAAAGAAATGTGCCTGAGGTTTTGGCACGTACTGCCCATCTGACTGGATTCATAGCCCAGCAAACACTAAATTTAGGGTTGCAAAATGCTTAGAGTGCTTTGTGTCCAAGGCAAGGTGCATATTTAGAACAGAGTTACCAGCACTGCAGTGAACACTTTGTTTAAAGAAAAGGGCAGGACTTGATTGTAACATTGCTTTAAGCAACATTGATCTAGGATGTACAAGAAAGCTGTTTCAGTAAAGGATTTAAAATTGTGGCAGCCTTCATGGACACAAAAAAATACAAGGAGGCATCAGCGATAAGCTGATAACATGAAGGGTGTTCTCCTAACATGAAGGTTAGTTCTCCTAACCCCAGGAAGCTGGGCAGGAGGTGGGAAGGAAAGGATAATCTTTTCGGATTTTCAGGGCATAAATCAGGAGAGAGGCGCAAAATCTGGAAATGCATTAATAGAAATGATTATGATAATTTGTGTAAGAAAAAAACTTGTCACTGATCATACCAAAGCATTATTAGTAAGTTCAGTTTTATTTATTTTGCTAAAAGCTGACAAATAAATAGAACTTTGGTGGAATGGAAAATGTAACTTTCTGTCTTGCACATAAACATTTTTTCTCCTTTTTTAACTGAAAATGCTTTTTAACAGGAGATTCATCTACAAGGACTCATTCTTGATAAAAGTTTTATTCCCAAAGACAGCAGCAGTTCTTTTGAAAGGAAAACAATGTTTGGTTAGCAGAATTTCCAGCTGTTCTAAAACACCCAAAAACCTAAGGAGATGAGGATCACAGCACTGTTGCTAGAGGTGAAATGCGAGAGTGGAGGTAATCTGCACAAAAAGGTAAAGGTAATCCTGTCTCGTCTGTCATAGCTACTTAAGCTAAATCCCCTGAGAAGTGCTCTGAATTCATCTCAGGGAGGGTAAATCGCACAGTACATGGTACATTCTGAGTGCCTGGGCTTCAGCTCCAGCTCTCTAGACTTTGCAGGACATACATTCATTTCCATTGCACCATTTCTGAATTCTTCACAATTGCATCTTGAGTAATTTGTCATGAAGAAAAGCCTCTAAAGAGTAATGTATGCAATATGGCTATTTACTTCCTTCCTACCCCAAAGGTTGCTGAAAGAGATGAGAGATTTCATGTTGACATCAGTGTACGCTGGAGCTGGCCAGTAGAGGGGTGGCATGGTGGTGTTAGAAACACTGGCAGAAAAAACCCAAATTTGCTAGAGGTATGGAAGATGGGAGGTAATTTCACTATGAGGCAGCAACAGAAAGGTCTTGCTGGTTTATAAATTGTAAATCTATGCACTTTCCTGTGGGGACCCAGTCTTTTGCTGAATGGCAGACACACAGATGCACATGTAAGTTATTTTGGACATGCAGCTATTCAATTTACACAGCAAATAGAGAATGAGATGTGCATGAAAAATTCCCTGGACAACTGTATGGAAGTTCTTGAAAACTTTGGTTCTGCCTTGAGACATACAGGTGGCTGAATGTCATCTCAAGGAATGGATGAGATTTACAATTCATTTTAGAGGTGTTTGCTCAGAAAATAATATCCTGGGGTTTCTTTGGAGCTTGCAATTCACTTTCTCACCTTAAAGAATTTGTGACACAAAATGTGTGTGAGTTCAGTGCAAATCTGGAGAAAACTTCATGTCCGATGCTGTAGAAGTTTTATTTCTCTTTCCACAGAGGCTGTACAACCCTCTGCTTGTAAATAATTTCTTTAGCATCCTAGACCATACTCTTCTGGCTTTATACTTTTTAGATGACCATGCTATTTGAAAACATGCCATCTGGAGGGACAGATTTACTTGTATGGAAGTGTTGTCCTTTCCATGAGGACATTTGAAGAGGTGCTCCTCCAGATTCTTCTTAATTAGTGATTCCCCACCTCCTTGTTAAGACCCCTTTATTACTTTCTGACTGTTCTAATTCCTTTGCCATGGTTGCAGTGGGACAAAAGGTTGCAGATTTCCAGGGTGTGCACTACATCCTGAAGGATGTGGTCCTTTGATGCACTCTAAGCTGGACTGTCTTCTCTGCTGCTGTCAATCAACTACTACTCCTGTGGCAACATGTACGGCAAATAAATATTTATTCTTTGGCTATCTTAAACTAAATTAGCTTCTTTAAAACAAGCAGAACAAGCCAGTCTCTCTGAATGAAGTATCCTTGGACAATCATAGACCTCATTTCAGTAACTTGTACTACCTATACTGATATATGAACTTCCAGCCCTGGGGAAGCCAAACACTACTCCCATAGCCAAACCGGCTATGGTAATAATCAGTGTGGTTTCTAGTAAATGGATCTTGACTGCATATCAGAGAGATAGCACAAGCAAGATATACTGCAGATGAAAGTACTACAGTGCCAACAATGATTATAGAACTTGAAACAATATAAAACAAATTTCAGACCCCTGCGTCACTTTCTTTTCAAAACACCCAACGAGGATTATTTTCTTCATTCTCCAGCTGTGAAATAAGGCCCACATTGCCTCCTTTCAGTATTCTAGTACATAGCGCAATATCTTACTCTCAGTAAATATTCATTAAGACTTCCTAAATTTTTCTTCTCTCAGCTGTTTATAATACCTTTCTCTGTCAATTCCCTTTCCACCAGTTAAGTCAGCACTTCCAGTTTCTCTAATATTTTCTTAGAGAACATAGATTATTATTATTGATATTATTATTATTCCTTTACTATTTTTTTCTTATTTAGATGTACTTACTGACTGGAAATCTCATCTAGGCAGAGTATGAGGACATTTGTTCAGAATTTCTAGCTCTTCCAGATATATGCATGTGCACAAGTGGTCCAAACAAGCCTGTGCTTCACAGTTTGTTCCTGATTTTATCTATTTACAGCCTGTAAATCTCAACTTGAAATTTGTGAGTCCTATTCATGAGGCATAATCTCCTATATATAGTCTGCGGTTATGCTGAACCGCTTACCTAGGGAATAAGTTCAGCTCAGATACAGCAGAACTTCTCAACTGTGGGGCAGACCTCAAGGAACCTTAGGAGGTCTTTAAGGCAGGGCTCTAGAAGGAGCCATTCAGTTGGCAACGAGGAAGCATGACTATTTGTTGGGAAGAGCAAGTCATTCAAGTTATGTAGGTAATTTGGAGGCAGAAACCATGAAGTAGAAATATCTACAAGAATCTGAGGCAAATTTTAGTTGTATCAGCCTCTGTATCTCTGCTTTTGGTGGTCAAAATAAATGCTTTTTGGTGCTTTTTTGGTCAGCAATAGAACTATTTATTAATTCATCTTTTTCATCACCCTGATAGTCATCCCCATTTTCATTCCCTACTGTCTTGATTCAAGCAAACAGCAGCATCAGAGGCATGTGGGGAGAAATTACAGCATCTGTCTTTTAAGTGACCTGCTTTTCTTTTCAAGCAACTTTTATGCCCTACCCAGGCTTTGGAGGTTCTCTGCTGGATAATGTAAAATGACATTAACTGGGCTATTTATATAACTGCAAAGTGACTACATGATGGGATAATTAGTAGCGCTGTATCTGCTGGAGCGAGCAACAACACTGTAGCACAGTTTTGTGTTGAGCAATACAAACAACAATGCCTGCAGGTTAAACAGTACCTGAGCAGCTGATAGACCTCCCGTACTATTTCCAGGAGGCAAAGACTACTGGCTTCATTTATTTGTGAGGCACAGTTGTAATGTGGTTTTATTACTTCTTGCAGTACTTGCCCTCTGTGCAGGTCAACGTGTTTTGCAAGTAAGCTTGCTTTGGGCAAGTGTGGGTGTTCGAGACATTTTGCAAACAAGTAAGGTTGTGTAGATTTGCAGATCTGCTAACTAAAACATGACCCTTGGATGAAAAAGTCCAAGTGCTTGGCTAGTTGGTCTCACACTGTTACTTCTGGATGGAGTCCAACAGCTTGTGCTGTGTTTCAGCTTACATATTACTTCAGAAAACACAGGCAGGCTTGACCTGAAGTCATAGAAGCATGAGTGTGATCCACTTAGCCTACAACTAGGCAAAAAGACCTTAGCTTTGCTGCTGAGAGTCTTGGCCTCTTTTAAGTATTAGCACAGGTACAGCCACAGGAAAACAAGAATCTGTAATGCTCTGTTCCAGTGTATTTCTATGGTTAATCACACTCATTAAAAAATGTTTTTAATAGACTAATTTGTGCAATTTCACTTTCCATAAATTTTTGATATGCTTTTCTCTGCAAGACTAAAGGACGATTTTGTATATGTTATTTTCTCCACAGGAAGTTTACTAATGCACTCATCATAGCTGTCTGAAGACTTCTTTGAGATATGATCAAATTTGGTCCTCATAAATATTTTTCTCCATCCCTTGAGCTATGTTTGTGTCTCCTCCCTACACACCCTGTAGTTTTTCAACATCCTCTTTAAAATGTCAACACCAGAACTGGACATGCCATTCGAGCATGCAGGAAACATGCCAGCATCAGGCAAGCAGTGCCAGACAGGGAACAAAAAAATCACTGCACTGCTTGCCTGCTGGTACATCCAAGGAATGAGTTTGTTCACCCGTTACATCACCCTTGCAACGTATGTTGTGTTGTTTCTTTGTCATGAACTATAAATAGGACTCACTAGTTACTTAGGGTTCAGTTCCTCACTTTTTACCTTTAGGTCTGTAATATTTCATCTTACTTAGCTAAGTTTTGCTTGGATGGACTAAACTTTCAAAGCAAAATCTATAACTGTCTGTATTGACCTTTATTCATGTCACCCTCTCTGATGAGGAATAATTCTGTGTGTCTCCAGCTCACCTATAGGATACCCCATGGGAAAGTGGACTAGGAACTCTACAGTTCAGGCTTGTGATTTCCTGGTTACAATGCAGAGCTGTTTCATTTTCCACAAAAAGACAAGAGAAATCCTATTTAGCCTCAGTAAGGAATAGTGTTATGATTGTGAAATGAAATTGGAGAGTAACATGTAGGTGAAAAATTCTGATAATGTTCCCATGCTGTCAGCTAGTGTGAAATAATCCACTTCAATGACTCGAATTCATCCCATCTGAAGCCTGCAGCTGCTTTGTGTTAGCAGAGATTCTTGCCACCAATGTATCTGTATTCCATAAACAAGTTCACCCAAAATAAGGCAAACTTAGGGCTCAAGTCTGTTAGGTACCCATTAGGACTTTGCCTTGGAAATTATCCTAGTTCAGTTGAATGAATTCTGACACAACAGTTCATTATCTGAGGAAAAGAACAGCTTCTCATCACGTGGAAGCCAAATATCCAATTTTTTAATATCAAAGCTACATATGAAGACAGTCCTGAAAACCCTCTAGTGGTCTATAATAACGTGAAGATTAAAATGTTGCCTGTTGCATAGGAGTCATGGATTGCAGTGTTTTGTCAAGGTACTTCTTGAGTAAAGCTGCTGCCAGAAAGGTAATGTCTTGCTGACTGTATTATGCAGAGAATCGGTGTCAAGCTTTAAAAGAGTCATTTAACAGAAGATGAGAAGGTAAGAAAAAACAACTAAAGAATGTAACTTTCTAGCTAATTTACTCTAGATTTTTTGAAAGTGCTGCTGTAGTTTCACTTATAATGGGACAGGTCATGTTACTGTAGCTGTCTTAAGTAGTCACTCTGAAGGTGGGCAGGGCTTCTGACTGACATGAGGACCATTGAGGAAATAAATGAAAATAACTGTTGGTCATCTGTTCTTATGCAAAAGCTACGAGGGCTCTGCTGAGAAACCATCAAGGACAGATTCAGAACAAACGAAAAGAAGTACTGCTTTATTCAATGTGCTGTTGAGCCGCAAAGATTCTTGCTTCAGCATGTCTGAGACTCAAAAAGAATCATGAGACTTCAGACGATTACCTTATAAGTTAATGGAAGAAAAAGTCTTGCAATCTGAGAAGATAACGATTTTTCTCTGATATAGGAAATCTCTAAATCATAAATGTTTGGAATGTATTTTATAGAAATTGCACCATAAGCTTTCTTTGTTCTTGAATTATTCTCTTATATATCTGCAATTGTTAAAGATTCTGAGATGAAGTACTAGATTACATGGACCTTTCCTCTACCCCAATAAAGCTCTTTTATGTTATGGTAGACTCCTTACAGAGCTATACACATTCCCAACAATACTGGAGTCTGCTTCTAACTGTTTCTGCAGTTTACTAGGTTATCAGTACAAGGGAGGTGGGAGAGATTTGTTTGTCTGAATCACTTAGAAACAAAATAAGCTAAAAGAAAAGCTCACTTCACAGGGAACTAGACTTGGCATTCACTGTTGGGAAGCAACTGCTCCAGTAGCAAAGAAATAAGGGCTGGATGCAGTCAAGAGGTTGATAGCAAGGTAACAACAGGAGAGCAGTGGGAAGGATTGCTGCCCAGCAGTGTACGTAAATATTCCTACAACAGACCAGAGTGTGAGCAGTGCCAGGTGTAGCTCATGCTCAATGGGAATGGTGCAACGCTGAGACCTGGCTGAGAAGCCCACGCCACACTGGCTCAGGTGTGTAAGGGGAGAGGAGGGTGGAAGAAATTGCATCCACTCTAAGTATCACGCTCTTGACAGAAAACCAGCCTTACATAGAATAGCCACATAGAATTATATGGAAATAAAGACCTGCTCTTCTAATTCAGAATACACTATTCTCCAAGAAGAGCTCTTTTTAGGTATGCTTCACTAAACATCATTGTATTTTCACACTATAGTTTTTTCTCCTTGAAACTTTTCTCCATACTGCACATTTGAATACAACTGTATTCTGAAACTCAAACATAAACCCATTCCACTTTCCACCTCTCTATCGAAATCAGAGGATTGACTAAAAATCTTTCTCATAAACTTTTTCCCCAGCTGTGGCTATTTACTAAATAAGAGAGAATTAGTTTCATAGTGGAAGACAGCACAGAAAGTTAACAATACTAAGTTGCTGTGTTAGATTACAAACCCTAGGTTGCTGGTAGGAGACATAATTCTTGGATAATAGCAGTATTTTTGGGAATTAAATCCAGCTGCGCAGAGATTGAGTCAGCGTCAAGAAGCAAGGTGTGCTGGGAGTTCTGTCATTGATAAAAAGCTTCTGGTCATTTAAGCCCAAAATAGCTTTGACAGAATGTGAGTTTAGCCTGAAATCAGTTTGAGGTATTTAATGGAGGGGTGCTATTGTCAGTCTTAGTAGCAATGCATAAATAAAATCTTTGTTATTGACCTTACTAGACAGTAAATATAGGCTTTCTGAGATACCTCAAATGCATAGGTCTGCCTCTCAAAGGTTCAATTAGCTGTTAGGTCTAAAGGTTCTAACTGCTATCTCTCTTTCTTGCTACTGATAGGAAGGCTGCTTCAGAAGATAGGGGTCAACTCTTACCTAAAAACTCTAATCAAGCCAGGGGTCTTCAGGCAGATTCTGTTCTTAGTTATCTCTGTGGAAATTGAGTAGCAAATTCAGTAGCTTTACTAAAATCAGATAGTTCAAGAGCAGAATGGTAGGAAGTGTATTCTCTATGTAACATCATCTTCTAAATAACCTTCCTTCTACTGTTACTAAATCACAATGCTCCTTTCCAAAGAGTATCTGAAATCACTTCCCTGTAGAACCAATGGAGCAGCATAATTTAAATTGTTCTCCTGTTTTTTATTTTAGTCCTGCATTTAATTAAAAAAAAAAAACCCAAACCCTAAATATTCAAAAATAAATGAGACAAGTTTAGTGAATATTAAACATTCACGTGCAGTTCACAGACTGAAATGGTGTGAGAAGAAAGTTGCTCTTCCTCTTATTTTGTGCTTTAAGTTTACTTTTCAAAATGTTTGGGTTATGAATAATGGTAGAACAAATCCTATTTTCTGTTCCTAATCTTCTTGTTTGTGACTAACCTATAGTGTCCTCAACATAAAAAGGATATGGAACAGTTGGAACAAGTCCAGAGGAGGGCTCAAGGATAGTCAGAGGACGGGAGCACCTCCCATATGAAAATAGGATGAGAAAGCTGGGGCTGTTCAGCCTAGAGAAGAGAAGGCTGCGTGGAGACCTCACAGCAGCCTTCCAGTATCTGAAGGGGGGGTATAGGGATGCTGGGGAGGGACTCTTCTTTAGGAACTGTAGTGATAGGACAAGGAGTAATGGATTCAAACTTAAACAGGGGAAGTTTAGATTGGATATGAGGAAGACATTCTTTACTGTAAGGGTGGTGAGGCACTGGAA
>JAOEHY010005020.1:28194-41672 GCA_025447955.1 Psilopsiagon aurifrons
CCATGGCAGGGGGATTGGAACTAGATGATCTTGAGGTCCTTTCTAACCCTAACTAGTCTATGATTCTATGATTCTATGAACTCCAAATTTGACCCTCCTTAACTGCCTGTGATAATTTCTGGCTGCTATCCTAACAGGATTATCCGTTCTAAATGTTAACAGATTCAGCAGTCAATTCCCAAACCTCTGGGAATTCTGAGTCAGTGAACTATCCTGTTTGGGTTCCTTTAACATAGGCAACATTATGTATTTTTTTTTAATAGCTGTATTTTAAAAATCAATGACTTTTCAGGAATTTTGATCAAAAGTAATTACACCTATGAAACACATATTTCTTTTCTCATCTGTTTCAATCTCTTGACATTACCTTAAGCTGTTGCTATCTGCAGAAAATGTGAGCCAAACATTGTGCCTTGTTAAGAGACTCTCCAGCCTATACCCAATGCAAGACTTTTGTGCAAGAGGTGAAAATCAGTTAAAAGGTATTTTTTTTAGATCTCTAAGACATGATATGCTTGTGATGTAGAACTTTCAAACTTTTCCCCTTGATCTGAATATTCCTGTGGGGTAACTAACTTTGGACAGGCCCATAATAGTAAAATATTACCCCTAAGTCTTCCTTTTCAAATGAGCTGAAAAACTTGTTTAAATCACCTTCCATATTTGAAAGTATTTTCCCCGTCATAAACCTTGAAGTGCTACAGCAAAGCTGGAGCTGTCTGCATACAGAAGCCTGCCTGTCACTTACAGAAAACTCAGATTTCATATGTCAAGGGCTTGTGTGAAAATTGCTTTGAGTGTTAATTACCCAAATGATTCAGCTTTATAAGAGCCTCTCTTACATACTCAAGTATGTCTCATAGCATGCTGAGTGCCAAGTTTCAATAGAGCCAACTGCGCTGTGCTCCCAGATGTTTAAAGATAATTCTTGCCCATCATTTCATTCCCCCCTCAAAATCCTGAGAAATTTGTTTAATGAAGTCACTAATGCACAACAGCGTATTTCTTCTTTTTTACTTTAAAAAAAAAATGTCTCCCTAGAATGCATGTAAGTTTGCTTTGGCTTTTAGTTACAGTAGCACATTGTCAGATCAACTGTGATGAGGAGATAAAAGAAAAGCATCAGTTATGCAAAATCAAAAATATGACAATTTAATTTAGAAAGGCTCAGATCCTTCTGCTTTCAAAGATGCTGTTTTTTTGTTGTGTTTGAGGTAATTTTAATTATCCAATATACCTATTATAACATGAATTGTTGTTGGAAAGCTAACCAAAAAACCGCAAACCAATAACTCAGTTTTAAGTCTTGGATTAAAGCTTTTTCATAAATATTCTTCATCCGGGTCTCAGTTTTCAACATGTTCATTGGTCCTTAACTAATTTACATCATTTAGGGTTTTTAAGTCAAAGTAGCTACACTGAAGTCAAAGGATCTGTGTTAATTTATCCCACTGCCTGTAGGCTGTGCTGAAACTCTGGATCCAAAGAACAGGAAACAGCCTTTTACAGGGGGATCCTGCCTGTGCTCTGCCTATCAGTGTGCAGGTGCAGGGAATTTCAAGGAGAGGTTTTCTATGCTATATGGTGATAAAATATTTGTGAGATTCCAGGTCTTGATTTTCATAGTGAGTGACAGCTATCAATTCCTACTCCTGTCTGACTCAGCTGTCAAAAGATATTTCTCTCAGATTATGTTGTAACTGAGTTTGAACAACCACAGATAGGGCTGGGTTAATTCACCCTGTCTTTGTGGCCAGGCTGCTCTTGAATCAGAAGTATATGGTTGCATTTACACAGCACAGGTGCTAGGCAATATGCACTCACTTTCCACGGTTCCCAAGTTACCATGGTAGAGCTCATATGCCTTTGCAGGTCCACGTGCTTGTGTATTTACCCACTAACACAGCATTTTGAGCCCACAAGTTGTTCTGCTTTTACAGCATCTGATCCAGCTGCAAGTCATGGGCTCTGCCCAGCATCAGTAGCCTCTTTTAACCATTGTTAAAGTTATTGTAAAGTCCATTTTTGCTGGTTCTATCAGAAGTGATAAGACCCTCTGGAAAGCATTTTGTCTGTAGCTGATAGCCCTCACAAGCTGGTGGCAGATGTTCATGTGGAGATTATTGATGTTGCACACAGATCTGAGAGATGTGAGACAGTGGAGCTCTTTGTTGTAACAGTGGGTATAAGCAGCTGCTCTGCAATAGAACCACAGCCACAAAGAGCTGTGCAAATCTTCGGGTGGCCAAAGTGATTTTAGACACGTCTCTTTATGAAGCTAAGTGAGGCATTTGCTTGTATTTCCATCAAAAGTTCTATCCAAAATTAGGACATATGCACCTGGGGATACAAATCATTCCCTGATACTGTTCCCACTGGTGTTAATGGGTACAGTGGTGCAAAGCTTAACATTCTCTATATGGGCTTAGCAAAACACTTTAAGAAACATGATTTGCATTGCTATCCTGTTCTGTTAGCTGGAATATGAATTTCTGTGGTTTGCAAGGTTATTTCAGCAAGATGTCATGCAGCCAGCAGGATATGTTGTTCAGAGTAAACATGTGAGATGTATTGCTGTTTCATTCTCCATCAGCAAGAACCGAGAGAACACAGGCAGAAACACACAGGCAGACACTGGCTGTCTCTCAAGGTATGGTGTTCCCTGTAGGTAGAAATATTATTTGGATTAGACTTGGCTTAGAAGCCACAGCAGTCACTGACAAGACAATGAATGGACATGTAAGTGCTCTACATGCTAGCAGCTGTCTATACCCTTCTGGAGAAGAAGGCTATGTATTTTTTGAGAGGTTATTTTACTCCTATCAGGATTTTCACCAGCTAAGCTATACTGCTGGGAAAAACAACCAAAAAACAAAAAAACAAACAAACAACCCCAAACAAACAAACAGAACACCCACAAAACCCAAACAAATGAACACCCCCCAAAAAAACCCAACGCCCCCAAGCCCACAAACCCCCTACTTTATCTACTTTATTAAAGTCCCAGGGCAAATGAAGGCACACTCAGAGGCCTTGCTGGTAGGACTAAAGGAGTCCCTCACTCCTGCTTTCCCAGTTCATTGTAGACCCTGCTGCTTTTTCAGCTGAGAAATGCCAACTTGCCCAACTCACCCTGAATAACTCACCTCATAGACTTCTTGGCCTGGCTGTTTGCTTTTATCCTTGACTCCTTTACAGACTTCCCTCATTCCAGCATCCTTAAGTGAAAGGACTAGGAAATCACAACTATCCCAATTTGCTTGAAAGTCAATCTTATGGCCTTAAGTGTTTACCAGATGATACCTTTAGAAAGTTTTTCATCTTGGCAAGTGGCCTCAACTCCTGAGCTCTGCAGTGCTGACAGTGTATATCAACTGCTTTTGACTAACTGATTTTTTCATATGGGAAATACTTTTTATAGGAGTTATGGCTCCTTGTTACTCAGGAAACCACTGAAAAATCAGCCGACAACTATTTCATGCAATTAACTAATTGCTGCAAATAGGTATTTCAAATACTCATTCTTTTCCTTATAATTTTCAGGCAATGCATTGTTTTTATTCTAATGAGCTTTGCTAAGCAAATAAACTGAAATGGGCAAATGTAATTGCTCTTCTGGGGAAGCCGTTTTTCTGCTCTTTAATTCACAGGCTTGTGGTGTCACTCTATTGTCTATAAGATATTGTATAACTCTTAAATCCTTTTTTTCTAGTGGCAATGAGACACAATATTCATGCCAACTTGTTGCTGGGGCAGGAGAACTAAAAGTTGTGGTTTATGATTCTGTGATTGAAAAGGGATATTTGCTGAGCATATGTCATTATCTAGTGTACAAAGAGGTGCAAAAGTCACTTGTATTTTTTTTAAGCTACCCCATTGCACGCTTATACCCATACACCTCTTGTGTGTTAGATGTTCCTGACCAACTAAGGATGTGAGAGAGGCACCAGTCTCTCAGCTGGAAGCTTTAGTTGCTTTGCTACATCTGAAGAAGCTTCTGCTTTTAACTGTGAGAGTCACAGTTTCAGTACTCTTTATGACCAGTGGCTTTTAAAGTACCAGCCTGTATAACAGCAGGAAAAGTCTTCACATTTGTGGAAGACAATAAAGCACCAGACTTGTTAGTGTTAGGAATAATTGAGCTTTACCTGAGATATAGGAGATTTTTTTGTATACTTGTGGAATCTGAAGAGTTTTCTATTTTAGTTCAGAAGCAATTTAAGTTAGGAAAGCCAAAGTCAGCTTTGACTATGCCAACTAAAATGAAATAGGCATCTCACATACTGCCTGCTACTACCCTGACCCAGCTTCATCCTTCTGCATCATTGTACATGATGCTGTAATTTTCTCAGGCTTTCTGGAAGAATATTGGCTGAGAGTTGAGACTGAAGAAATAGTCTGAAACTTGCACTCACAGCAAGAATACAAAGAAGACAATGTTGGAAAATGTTGTAAGATTGTTACTAAAAAAAACCAAGGATGTATTCTTGCAGATAGCCTAGATCATGAGTACGGAGATATGTGTTAAATATACAGATTTTAGAAACTGTATAGCATTTTCTCAAGGGGTTAATTTTCCATAATAATACTAACAAACCATATCCAGAGGCCTTGGAAGATACGAACTGCTGCCTGAACTCAGAACTAGGCAATGAATGATTATATATATTTTCCCAGCTCTGCCTTAACCCAATGAACATAAAGAGAGGGGGCAAGACTTGGCGAGGAACTGCAAGAAAAAAATGATGCAAGCACATTCCATGAACGTTACTGCAGAAGCAAGATGAAAAACAATGTTACTTCGTCTTTGTGCAATGTTAACAAATTTTACTGTACACTGCAGAACCGCTGAGAAAAAATAGTTTTTGTAAATAATGACCTCTTATTCATCTGTTTGATTAAAGATGCGTTTTCCTCAGACTGGTTATTTATTTGCTCTTTATTGAGGAGAGGAGATGATTATAAGGAGTTAAGAGGTGAATTTTTTAATTCAAAGGCAATTCAACTTTGCCAAGAAATTGGTTTATAGGAAAAGGTATTTTTTGGCCCATATGAGAACAACATTCAGGTAGTGCTTTCTTTTAAATCTTCAGTGTCCCCCTGCTTTGCATAGGAAGGCTGACATTCTTTCGGAGCATGACCTTCATTAACTTCCTTATCAAAATTCCTTACTAAATGGTGTTTGACAAAAATTTTTCATCAAGTTCTAAGGATTTTTGTAAGAAAAAAATCCCAACAGAATCAAACCAACAACAATCCCATCTCCTCTGAAGACTTGGGTCTTTGAAAATGTCAGCCAGAATCAAATAACAAACTTCATGATTCTGTAGCAAGAGGGGACAAGAACTGGACTGAAGGGCTGGGGCAAAGGCAAAAAAACTGGGACAGACTTTCAAAGTCCATGTAACTTATATCTCTGTGTGGACAGTGAGTAAACTGACTTGGAAGGTCAGGTAAAGGTTAAAGTAATCTGATCCTGAACTCTTTGCTCTTCTCCTTTGGCCTGTAATTCATTTTTCATTGCAAATAGTGAAGCTGGAGATCTGAGAGTTCTGGTTAAACTTAAGCACAACTACCAGATATTTTTTGGGGGGGAAGAAAGGGAAAAGGTATTGAACATGATGAGTAAGAAGGGGCTGGGCATAAGTCTCTATAACTAATTCTTGTGGCTGAACTTTTGGCAAGTGTTCAGCACTTTGCTGTTCAGAGGAATCATCTTGTTCTTGATTTTGCACTGTACTTTTCATTTTTCACTCTACACCTGGTGTCAGAAGCATCATTCCTGTCATGCAAGAAGAAAGACTGAGAGAGTCCTGAGCTCCCTTCATGGAACAACAGTCTTTATCATTTACCAGAAATCATTTACCAGAAATCTTTATCATTTACCAGAAATCATTTACCAGAAATCTCTCTGATTCTTCAACTTCTGTTCTGGTAGGGAAGTTGTGCTGCTGCTGAACAGAAAGGAATGGAAATATTTCAGCTCTGTAGAATTTCTGAGCACGAGGCTGTATTTCTGAGTAACATTACAGGAATATTAGAGAAGGTATGGAGAGCCCTGAGGGTCACACATGCATTTATGAAACAAAAATGTATGAATGAAGAGCAAAGCAGAAATTGACAGTAAAGAACATCAGAAAGTGTAATTTAATAGAAATACAATATAAAATCTTATTTGAGTTAAATATTACTTACAGCAGGCTTTATTAAAATACTACTGATCAATTCATTAGGTGCTGGAATGAATAAAGATGATTGTTCCCAGCAACCAAGAATATGGTGTTGAGTTGCATTTTATTAGCATATCCATATGTCACATTGAGAAGGGCTCCCAAGTGAATCTGCTAGCAATCCCTCAGGGAGACTAGATACTTTCTTTCCAAGGTACTGGAAAATGAATGCCCACTCAGGTCTTCCTGGTCATTAACCAAACATCAGAAATACGGAAATCTCCCTACATGTTGCCCTAGCAAGACTGGCAAAAGGCTTAGGTTTTATATCTTTCATTATTTTTTTTTTTTAATTTAAGCTGAAATAAAAATGTTAATCAAAATCTTTGCTGAAAAGCAGGTTCATTACTGCAAGGTCTGGACCCTTTTCTTTCTCAGTGCAGTCAAAAGGTTTTAGATATTGAGGCAGTACTGAGGCTTTAGGTTCAATGCTGGTGATGGAAGAGGTGTGAAGCAAATCATACGTATGTGTAAAGTGTTTCTATGTGATGGTGCTTTTGCTGAAAATGCTTATTTCCACATACTTTCTTTTATTTGGTATTTTTTCCTTTACTCAGCTCTTTGTTCCTGATATAAGCCTTTCAGTTACTGGTCATCCATAAAGGATTAATTTAGTCCCAACATGTTTCATTATCTCACAGCAAACGTGGAATTACATGCCATGCTGTGGCACGTGTAACAGTAAAAGTCATCACAGATTTCAGCTGCTGAAGCACCTCCAATAATATTGAATCACAGTGTCAGATGTTGTATGAAGTCAAGGTCAAATTTCTGAATGTGTTGGCTAATAGTGGAGGATCCACTGCATAGTCTTATCTCTCTGCTTGTCATCCCAACAAGGACATTGCTAATGAACCATTACTGCTGACCTGCAAACAGTCCTATGACACATGAAGGGCTCTTTGGAAGAGTTGTCCCTACCAACTTCTCCACTGGATATTAAAACTTAAATTATTCACTATTCTTCTGGTACCCTCCAGGTTTTCACCATTTTGAGACATCATTTTGACCCAATAGCATATAACTTAAAGGCCTACTTTTTTTTTTTCTCACTGACAGCAACAGTTTTGAGAAAAGGGACAAGGTCGTTAATGGTCAGACTCGATGATCTTAAAAGTCTTTTCCAACCTAAATGATTCTATGATTCTATTACAATACATATTATACTAGGCATATCTTCTAAATATTAAGTAAAAGAGAAATTGTATATAGAAAGCATTAAGAACAAAGCAGAAGTGTTCACATTTAGTAGCAGTTGGGTGGAAGGCAGGCCATCCATCAGTAAATATCCATTAGATGTTTATAAACGTACCTAGAATTTTTAAGAAAACTATGCCTTAGTAGTACCTGTGTATTAGATAATGTATAGATACTGTGTATAGATAATACCTGTGATACCTGTGTACAGGTCCACACTGGCATCCACAGAGTGATGTTCCTTCAGAGAGAATTATTGTTTGATTTCGTGTTTGAAGTATGACTCCTTCTTAGATCTATCAAAAGCTTCTCTTACTTTTTTAATGCAAAGAGCAGCAACGTATCTTTTAGGGTTTGCATGCTCTATTAAGAAAAATTATAACTGACTATTCCTTTATGATCTATATTCTTATGAAAACAACATAATTGTCAATTCTGAAAGTTCATGGTATTTTAAAAGAGAACAAAAATATGAGAACAGTCTTCTAAATGCTGAAAATTACAACTTTAATTATAAAGGTAGTTTTTTCTTCATATTTTAGCTTTTTTTCAATTCAAAATATAGCAGATTTACACCATCAGTATATTAATAGCTTTGGTAAATACAAACAGTCAGTTTTAACGTACAATCAGCAGTAAGCTTTAAACATTCTGTATTCTCTATTTTTTGTCATAGCAATGCTGCAATTCAAATAGACTTTAATACAACATATCAGATACTTTCTATCTCTTTGAAACAACAGAAAAATGGTGTGAAGGTAAGAGGTTATGCTGAAAGATGAGCACTTATAAAGATTTCTACTTTATTAATATAATGTACCTTTTTCTGATGTGGGTGGGAATACAATTTTTTTCAGGAAGGATATATATAGTCAGCAGAATTCTTGTCCCTCTGTGTTGATTTTATCCCAACCACACAGGGAACAGTTGTGTAGAATAAGGATTCCTTACTTCCAGTCACTGACAATATTATCATCTTGAACTAGAGAAGGACCTCTACTACTACAAACATTTCGTTTCTTTGTAAGATGGTTGGAATATTTACTTACCATACATGTTTTTCTTTTATATCATTAGCTTCCTTTTTTAACTACCTGAGTTTCCAGACATCAGATGTGCGTTTATTGCTTGCTCAGGAGTTCCTTAGTGTTCTGTTTTATATTAACTGCCACTGTGAAGCTTTTGCATTTTCTGAACATACAAAGCTTTTATATGTGAAAAACAGAGAGATTTTAGAAAATGCAATAAGCAGCTCTTAGTACATTTATAGTGAGTACTCTTCTGGTCTGTATTTACCAGCATTTTTTGATTGGGCTTGCACATGCAAGGAATTCTAACACCTCATATAATTCAAAGAAATTTGTTGTCAGCAGTTACCTTAGCAAATATGCTTTGATTTCTCCAAACAGCAATATCTATTTTGTTTGATGAAAACCTGCTTTCATCTCTATTGGCATCTAATTACCTTCTCCTACTCTGTATCTCTATCTTTTCACTGATTTAAATCTTGTCTTAGTGTTTCCTGTATTTCTTGAGGAATCCTTGCAGACTGTAGCTAGTGGAACTATCCCACTTGTCCTGCAAATATAACTGTTTCAGCACCTTATATACATTCCTTGCTGAAAAGAAACAATCCTTTATATTTTTCTATCCTGGTGTTCCCCCAGTGATCCCTAGATTTTATTTCAGAGAAAAATCTATGTTGATGTTCTGAGGGATCCTATGGTACTATTTTTAATAGTCCCCCAGAGCAATTTGGTCTTCTTGTTGTAAAACAGAAAATAAAACGTATGTAGTTACCTTGACTAGTAGATAAATAAATCTTCCTTAGGATTGAATCAATGTGCAATGGCACATTGGACCTCAGGAAAACCTGGAATGATAGATGCCAAGCACCAGAAAAAAATGTGTATCAGATCCAGTAATGCATAGCCAGATACACATTTGGGACTGACTGCTTTTGGGCAGAATTACTCTGCTGAACTGTAACACTGCTACAGGGACTGAGACTGTCAAGCACTCATTTTTGTGCAGGTGAAGACTGTACAGGGTTGCTCCAAAAATTAGAAGAAATTGGATTCCAAATGTTAAGGCAACAGAGTGACTTCATTGATAAAATTAGGTAGATAAATACATAGGTAAATGGCCAATCCTTTGCCATGGTAAAGGCAATAAAGATCCAGATGGAAGCCTGGGGGACTGCAAGCAAAAATGGCAGTCACGGCTGGGGAAATGGAACACCAGCAAGTGGCAGGCCAACAGGCCATTGCAGTGGAGTGACCTTGGATAAAAGTGTGGGGTGGGGGGAAAAAAGTGTTTCCTTAATTCTCTTATTCAAGAAGCAAATTGTAGAACTTATTTAATCATCAGTGATGAGAGGTTATGGCTGCCAACTGAAATGTCTCAGCGTTGTCATTATGTTTGTTTTAGCACAGCATGTTGCTTGCAGAAGGATTAGTCCTGAAAGTCATAGGAAGCTTGTACTTCAGTCTTTTTACATTTAAGATTTAATTACTCAAGACAGTAGAGTTACTGTATGAGTAAAAAATAGCAGGATGAGGCCATTAGAGTTTGCCAGTCATCAGATGTCATGAACTTTCTCTATTGCAAAACAAAATTTGTCCTGAGAAAAACCAAATAAACAGAAAATCTCCACACACCATCTCGTCTCTCTGTTCAGTGTTCTTGAGTTATTTCTAAATATTCAAACTGCTGAAGTCAAAAGAACACTTTAAAAAGTGAAAACAACCAAAATCTAATTGAAACTATAGCTCTTGCCAGAGTCACTGCCCTGCAAACATTCAGAGTTGCGCATTACCAATATGGAAACTGTCGCTATATGCTTGGACTGTTTGTCAGCCTAGATGAATGGGGAAAATGGGATAAAAAGACTTAATTAAGCTATTAAGAAAGGATATAGTCAAAGACCAATAGTTGCATTCAGTTCAGATTTAAGAGAAGCAATGTCACAAAGTCTGGTGTTGACTGAACTAGTAAGAATTGGCTGAGCTCCACTGAACTTAGATTGTACCACTAGAAAATCTCTATAGTTACAATGTGGACAGCTAGTCTGTCTCAGCTCACCTCACAATTAAAAAACTCCCTCCCCCCCAAAAGAGACACTAATTCAGGTTCTCCTTTGTTTCAGGTATGACACAGTTGTCTAATTAGAATCAGCAAGCTCAAGTTGCGAAAAAACAGAATTTTATGACTGGAGAGAGAGGCAGGAATTTACTCCCCATGTCCTCATAGCTTCCTCTGAAGTCAATTTTCTTTAACAGCCAAAGTACTGTTACATGGTTCTGAGTATATGAAAAGGGACAAAAGGCTAATAGTACACTATAGGTCCTGCTATCACTGGAGGAAAGATTTTTGGTGTTTCTATGACTTCTGTGGGAGACGCAGCAGAAATCATTTCACCCCATTCACCTTCTCTCAGAGGAAATATTTACATTTTTATTAAACTGGTGGGTCAGGGGGTTTCAGTTTTAAAAACTCAGTCTTACAGCTAAGATTACTGAATTTCTCTAATGCTTGTGCTAGAAAGATAAAACCAGATTTCTTTTTCAAAAATAGTAAAAAGAGTAAAAAATTAATGCATCTTAGAAGGAAACAGGTACATAATAGAAAAATATTTGAGCTGGGCAAGTGCTGGGTTTTGTGCATTTTATACTGCACTAGTCACAGAATATAATGTGGTTATACAATGGTTCTTATAAAACATATCTTAAGCATTTAGTAGATTTGGCACAATATTGGTATTCTTTGGTAAAAACTTAAATGCAGGGATTTAAGATTCTAAGAAGAATTCAGATTCCATATCCTTTGGGTACTGAGAAAAGACTGAGATTGTGATTGAAAGATAAAAATATCCCATTTCTTCACTTGGGTCCTCAAGAGTCTTTTCTTGTTCATATCTGTCTTCTCTTACAGCATTCTTGCGGCCATTGTCCACAATAAATACTGGAGTCCAGATGTTTTCCCAGCTTTGGTGCAGAGAAGCAAGTACAAGTGATCAGCAACAATGTCTCAAAAGCACAGCTGCAGATTACTTTATATACACCCATATAGAAAGCAAAACAGGGAAAATGCATACTGAGCTGAGCAGAGCTCATCAGTCTCTTATCTGTTATCGTGTATTTCTCTGCCTCTATTTTCAGTAGTTAAGGGCACCATTGCAGCTGGGAATAAGCAGGTGCAGAGAACAATTATCCTACTTCTGGAGCTAATTGTGGGCTTAAATTAGGAATCCAACTTAATGGGATAAAGAAACTCATCACTGTTGATTCTTAGACGAGGAATATAACCTTTTTATGTGATAGACTAACCTTTTTATTTATAATAAATCATTGATGGTCAGTGTGATTGACTTATCTAGAAGAATGTGAAGGATATACAGAAGCCATACAGAGGGAGACATCCATACAAGCCAGTGGGATGCAGATGAACAAGAGTCTTTGTAGCTATGGTTGCATTTGTGACAGATGTATCAGGATCTGCACCAGAACTGAATTCCTCTCCCTGCAAAAATCCAAAATCCTGCTGGCGGGCATTCAAGAGAATTTTCCAACGCAAAATAAATAAATAAATACTTGGGCAAAATGTCTTGCATGAAAATATCTAGCTGAGCTTCATCATTTCAAAAGGCCTGCTCAAACCAGGACATTTTACTTTTTAACATCTACTTATTTACGCACACATGCAGGGATCCTACCAACTAACTGGAATAATATTTGTAAGTCTACTGACTATTACATACTACATTGCAAATTCCAACATTTTGCAGTTCTCAAGCTGCAAGAAATAAATCCTTCATTATTACCTTTTCCATGTTTTCCAATAGTTTTATTTCTTTGAAGTGTCTTTGATTTTTATACATATAAAATTCAAACAAAAAAAAATTCCCAATCTAAATCCTCAAACAAACAAAACAGACTCCCTTGTGGCAATAAAATTGCACGTTTAAGGGGAGAAGTAAGATATCTGGTCTACAAAGCTATTTTTGTTCCAGCTACATCAGCTTTATCTAGTTTAATGTTTGTTCTGCGACCATTTGAAATTCAATTTCAGGTAGTGT
The DNA here is from genome assembly GCA_025447955.1 of Psilopsiagon aurifrons. NCBI lineage: Eukaryota > Metazoa > Chordata > Aves > Psittaciformes > Psittacidae > Psilopsiagon > Psilopsiagon aurifrons. Next base: position 40,699 of record JAOEHY010005020.1, read on the forward strand.
CATATCAGCATAGGATGCATCATTAACTTGCAAGGCTTGACACTTGCTATCTTTATCTGGTTTTGGTGTATCACTCATACTGAGATATTGTTTCTTCTTATCTGATATTGATTTCAACTGTGACAAGCTGTGTTGCTAATAAAATCTACAGGCAAGTATCTGGCATTTAGTTCTTCAGTGGTAGAGAAAAAGTAACAACCCAGTGACAACAAAAAGTAAAGAAGTACTTTTCACCTAGGATGCTTGCCTGTATCCTCATATTATCCATCTCTTAGCACTTCTGTTGATGTAGCATTTCTGACTGATTCCTTTGGGGAAGTCTTCATGGAAATCCTTGCCTCTCAGATGAAATATTCCTTTTTGCTTTCATCCACCGCTTCCTGAAGAGTGGGGTCATTTTTCAAAGCAGCATCCGCACTTTCAGCAAACTCAGTTCCTTTTGCCTCATTGGTGTGGTAGGTGCCCTTGTGTCTATACATGTACCGGACCATCACTACCAGCAGGCAGATGAGGACAAACACTACTGCAGCAATAACACCTAGAAGAGGGAGACCAGTTAATTATATTCCCAGTAAGAAAATACGAGCAGCGTCTCACAGCCGGACATCACAACTTGAATTACTTGATAAGGAAAAGCATACATATCATAAAAATACGGAAGTTGCAGTAGCTAAAGTCAGAACAGAGTCTGACACTGAAAGAACAAAATAGGATATAGATACTGCAGGAATGCAAATCAACTTCTTGCTAGCTTTCTTCAAATCAATCGCTTGCTTGGGTTGAACTCATTAAAAAATTCATTACAAAATGAGGAAAAATAAGAGAACATAAAGAAAACCCAATATTTCTTTCATCCTCCTGTAACATAGAATCATAGAATAGTTCCACCCCCCCACCATGGGCAGGGACACCTCACACTAAACCATGCCACCCAAGGCTCTGTCCAACCTGGACTTGAACACTGCCAGAGATGG